>JBBPLX010000303.1:0-29584 GCA_038090015.1 Leccinellum albellum | reverse complement strand
CCCCTGGCTCACGTATCTGGTGGTGTCCCGCTGCCGAGTTCTGCCTTTTGCCATTGCACGCAGCTGGTCCATATCGGGATGGCCATAGAAGTTTCTCCCATTTGTATGTCTCGTCCTACACGCCCACTCTGACTGCCCTCATCGGTGCGAGACGGGATGATCCATCAATGATCACTTCCATACACGAGAAACGTTTCCTTGGCGTAGGTCAGGCGAATGCCCAAGGCGAAAGCGAGCTCCTCTCCGTCAGTAGCGAGCTAGCCATCATTGCTGAGCGTATCCAGGGTCTGGCGACATTCATCCACCTTGATGTATCCCAAGTCGAGGAGGAGCTGAGGAGGAGCGAGTGGGTTCACTTCGCCTGTCACGGCATCTCAAACACGAAGCAACTCTTTGACTCTGCATTTGGGCTCCACGACGACCACTTTACCGTGGAGCGGATCATGGGATGCGAGTTAGAGAACCCGGAGTTTGCCTGCTTGTCTGCTTGTCGTACGACGGTCGGAGACGAGGAGAGTCCGGACGAAGCAATCCACCTAGCGTCGGCGATGCAGTTTGCAGGGTTCCGGTCTGTGATTGGGACGATATGGGCTGTGGATGACGCGTAGACGAACAAGATTACATCCAAGTTTTACGGGGATATGTTGGATGGACGTGGTCGACTGAATCACACTTGAGCGGCATTGGCGCTGCAGAGGGCGATGAACTCACTTGCTGGTAGCGTTCCGCTCAATCAGCGGACTCTGTATGTACATATCGGTGCCTAGTACCGAACGCGTGAATGTCTGGTTGTGTGAATGACTGGTTTATTGAACAGTAAGACGAGCGTACCAACGCTATGTCTGAGCATCCGAGCACTGTCCAGAGTTACATTCGTGCATGTGGGAAGCGCTCTTAGGTTATCGTAAATGTCTCTGGCCACGGGATAAGCACTATTTTGAGCTGGCAAGAGCTATCGGCAGGGGACCGGTATCTTTTGTTACTATCATTTTGTTGTTTAAGTGTCAATGCTGCACCACACTGAGAACTAGCCAAAGTAGACACAGTCCCCCGCCCGGCGTAAGGCATTCAGATCTAGAATTTATGGTACTGAGTGACACATACGAAATTGTTAAGGATAGCAGGCTGTGTTACTGCAAATGACCTCTCTCGGTCGATATGGAACCTGACCCATCTTGCTACTAGATTCGGCGGTCGTCGCGTCGCGTCTTGATACTCGCGTTGTGCCGCAGACTGACAGGTTTTGCAAGGTATGGGTTGTATACTAAGGAGTCTCTCAGGTCTACGTTACGAATTGCATCCCATAAACTCACCTTCAATGGAATTAGTACCTCGAGCATGCCTGTTAAATATTTAGATGTTCGTCCCGGGTGAGATTGCGTACAGATGCTGCGTACTGGAAATGCAAACGAGAGACACCAAGTTGTAGCTACCAACGAATAGCGCGACCGGCTTTCTTGATTTGCTTGCATCGTGACTGACCGTCCGCATCGGGAATTAGAGACCAACTGGAGGCATTGCCGGTATTTATTACTAGACTCGGCCCAGGAGTCTGAACGTCGACACCTGGAGCTTGATTCTGAGGAGGGCCTGGCAGCATGGTCCTCAGGGAAGAAGGCTATTGAGGGTAAGACGGGCGATGCAGCACAGCGGCAGTCTCTGGACGTCGCTCCATACGCTAGGAGGAGAGGGAGGCGATCATGGGGTGAGAAAAGGTGGATAGGCGGGAGCCCAACCTTATAAATGCGGCTTTTCTGTACTTTCGTACTATTAGGTCCAAACTCGTCCCTTGACCAACATCAACGATGTATACGATATCCCTGACGATCTGAGCACATGATGGATGGATAACACCGATTTGCTTGTCGCACTCTCTTTTCCGTGATTCACTCACATTCTCATTCGGTACTTATCCACTCAGTGAGATCTGGACGCCATCAAATCCTCTTGAAATTCAATATTCAAGTTTCAGTTCCGGAGCGAATGAGCAGAATCATTCAATGACCATCCATTACCCATCACCGCAGGGCTAATCCGAGTCTGTTTCGTCGTCATCGTCGATTGAAGGAGAGCGGACGATAGCAATAGCAGCCAACGACATTCGTCCTAGCAACAACCGATCGAAAGAGGGGAAGCCACTGCGCATCATAATAATAGTCTACTATTCAATATATACAAGATTGTCCTAGTATGTGGATCTAAGCCCATCCGGAGATGAGCGTCCGTGCGATGAAACTACTGCGTCCGACTCGACATCGAGACTCGGACTCGTAACCATAATCAAGGTTCACGGACCACGGCATCGTCTTCCTGTCCTGACGAGGCTCGACCGGATAAATCTTCGAAATCTACCGCATTCTGCGTATCTCCGAGGTGCCAGTCTGGCATGCCAAGGGCACAGAGGATAGGCAGGATGCTAAATCCAATAGCAATCAAGATCATCAATTTCATCGTGTCCCCATATGCTAGAGAAAATTTTATCCGATAGAATCCACAACGAAAATGCGACAGGACCCACCCAGAATCACGCCTTCCCTCACAGGACTACCTCGCGGGTAGGAATTAACTGTCGTGATGCTGGCGTACAATTCCGCGCGTTTTGCGTCTGTCAGCCACGGCAAGTATTTTGCCAGGTTACCTGGCATTGTGCTTGCCCAGATCGCACCGGCTATCACGACGACCATTAGAGATGACAAAACCAGGTCTGAATACGATACACCCACCGCCTGCGCTCCCTACTGCGCCGCCTATTTCTGTGAACAGTAAGATGAGTGCGGTGATCATTGCCACGTCCGCGTGCGGAACTGAGGCCTGAGCGCCGACTGGGGAAGCGATCGCCGCGAGACCACCACCAAAACCTTGCAGTACTTGCGTGAGTACGATCTCGACATCTGATCCGTCGGCACCGCGTGAACGGATCATCATTGCGACGCCGCTGTGTACATATACATCAGAATCACACAGACCAAAAGATGCTGGGGTGAACAGACACGAGGCGTACGACAAGACCAAACACCAAAACATACTAGGCGCGTGTTGAAACGTGAACACCATGCATAGGACACTACACAATAGACGCACTTTGAATCGATGCATGCGGTGCAGGATGACGCCAGCAAGAATTCCAAAGAGCGTAAGGGATATAGATATCGTCTGCATAAAATATGTTGCATTAATGAGTGACCTACAATCCAGTTGAGTGGCAGTCCGGCCAAGATAAACGAAAAGCTCACCATGGTTTCACGACTAGCACGAAAGAATACAGATATGTGTACGTGAGATAGAAGGACATCTGACCTAGTTCATGAGCGGACGAAATATGATCATCGGGGTCAACCTACGAAATCAAAGAAACCAATACATGCAGAAAATACAACGCTCCTGTTTTTCAAGAAGCGCGGGACGACAACCGGCCATGTCGCGATGCGGAAATCCCAATAAATGAACGCGAAAAAAACTACAACGCCGACTGCGAGCATTGAAATGACCGAGCCTGAGTCGTGTTAGACCAATGACCGACAATGAGGAGGACAAAGTCACCATTTCTCCATTGACCTTTCTCGGTCTGATTTAGAGTAAGTGGGAGTAGGATCAGCGAGACCGATGCGCCGAGGAGTATGAGACCAACGAAGTCAAGCTGTGCAGCCATGCGCCATGAATGTTGCAATAGAGTACCATGAGATGATGTTCCATCTGGGGGGTCATCTGCAGGGGATTCGATGGCTTCTGTGAATCCAAGTTTCTTCGCCTTATGCTCAGCCCACAACAGTGTGATGATCAGTGGGGAAAGCGACATTGGAACTAGTATAGCAAACATGCCATCTGAAGTGGGAGTAAATACCCATCAAAGTGGATAGTGAAAGAGCCTACATCCCCATCTCCAACCTATGTGTTCGATGACAGCAGTTGAAATATTAGAGCCAATGAAACCGTTGACCAGGAACGGGGCCGAAACAAGAGATACGACTAGGCCCCGCCACTGTAGGGTCGTTATGTCGGCGATGATGATTTGGGTGAGAATTTGTAATCCACTACCAACTGAATTAGATTTCACACCTACAAGGCAACCTAATCACGTACGTGTAACCTCTGCGAAAGAAAAGTCAACACTACGAATTTAGATCACGAGACGAAAGAGATACATTGCATAGATAATGATGCCACCTGCTATCGTGCCCACATTTTGTGCTGAGGCGATCACGGTGTATCCTACGGAGGTTCTCAATCATTTGTTCGATTGTGTCAATCATCTGAGACACCCACCGAGAACATAAAAGAACACTCGATGACACCAGCGTCAAAACCACGCATTGAATTCAGTAAAAAGAACTCACGAACGGTGACATACGCCTTGCCTCGTGATGTGACATCGGCGACTTTGGCTATCACCGGTTTGCCTACAGCCACTGTACTCCCGCTCAACATCTCGTCATTAGAAACGTGTTGTTCGACGGAACCCACCGATGAGTGACTGTGCAACCAATATGGAGCTCAAAAGGCTATGCTCTCCGAAACTAGAGGTAGCGAAAGTGAGGTACGCGCTGGTGGTGGACGAATCGAGGGAGTAAATGTACGATGCAAGAGCGAGACTGGAGAGGGTGAGGGTGAGTCACGCTTTGGATGCACGATGAACTTTGCGGCAGTGAAAGAGAGCGTACCCGATGAAGAGACACCAACGCGAGCGACGGCCGTTGATATGCAGAGCGGCTTGGACCTTTTTGACGCCGGCGTGAGCATCTTCCAATCCGCCCGTCGCTCGGGCGCTTTGGGGCACGATCTCGGCTCGGCCACCCAGACGTTGGGATGAGTGGTCATGGCTTTCCTCTGAATTTTTGTAGGCTATCAGTATGAAGGATTTGTACCAAAAATGATTTTTATACCTGAGGGAGCTGTTGGAACGAGGGTGTACCCTGCTGGCATCTGTGAAGGAACGCAAGGCAGGCTCAGCTTGACTAATCGGTCAAAAGTTTGTTATCTGATAAGCGTCGGCCCGTCTCGCCACCGCCTCCGTTTCTCGGCCGAAGAAAGATACAGAAGAATAGAAGCCATGATCGAAGAAGGGTAGATTACATGTAATACATACACTAAATCGTACCGAGACTTGTCAAGATTCAAGCACAATATAAGGTACACGCCGATTTCAATGGATCACGGATTGCTAGGGAGAAAAAAAATAGATGGGGGTACCATGCGGCTCGGACTAAACTCGGAACCGTAAGTCATTCCGATGACCCAGGGATGTGTCATGCCTAAGATGCTGCCTCCTCGTCGCTCCAAACTAGGTCTTCTTCGTCAGAGGGTAGACCACAATTGCCATTCCCAAAGCCAGTTACTTCAGCAATGATATGCCGCCTGCAAAAATCGCTATAGGAGCACCTGACGCATACAAGTCACTCGACTTACCTCGAGAGCAGGTCTTCAACGCCAGCCTTCCCGGCTTCCCAGTCGACGCGCACCCAGTTGTGTACGAGCTCGCCGTCACGATATACCAACAGCGTGGGTAACACGTCCGTATCCACGTCCTCCTCTTCGTACTCTTCTTCATCATAGTATGGTTCCATTTCCCCTTCACCGTCGTCGTAGGGATCCTCCTCGTCTACGAACCTACCCGGCATGCTCTGCTGGCGCGATACATACGGTTTCGACGATGGTCCCTTCGAGGCGAACCCGAGGGCGGCAGCGCGAGCCCTGAGGAACTTAGTCTCAGGATGCAACCGCGCAAGCCTGGACAGTGCGTCGTCCAACGTATAGCACCTGTCCAACGACTTATTGGAAAAACCCCGGATCAGCCTGCGAACGCAAAGAAAAAGGCATACGAGGAAAACTACCTCACCGATTCATAAAGATGGACGACGACCCAAACGCCGCGCTCCTCGCGCTCGACCGCTGCGACGAAGCCCGCCCGTCCGACCTCTCTCAGATGCCCAAATGGACCTTCTTTGGGACGTCCCAGAACATCTCTCCGAACGGGCCGCGCGGAACCCGTGTCCTCAACGCTACCGCTGACGCCCTCCTCCAAACCCTCCAGTACCCGCCTCTCCCGCTCCTCCTCCAAGAACGTCTTCCCGCCTAGATTTCCCCGCTCCATGCGTTTCCTCAGCGCCTCGATCTCTCGATCCCTCTTTGCAGCCTGTATGGCTTGCGCTTCGTGTTGGTCCCGAATGACCCCTTTGACGCCTGTCCTACCTGGCCCCATTCCTATCGATTCGCGCACAGGGTCGGCGTCTGCGCCATTGTCGCGTCTCCCTTGTTTTTCGTCGTCGAGGTCAAAGATATTACTGGATTCGAACGAGGCAGAGGGCGAAGGGGTGCGTTCGGGTGAGGAGGTCCCGGCATCTGTTCCAAAGAGCTTGCCCGAGAGGACAAGGTGCTCGATGTCTGCGTCCTAGGCGACCTGTAGTCAATGAGCAATTCCGTGAAGGACGTTTGGCCAGCGCATACCATGAGACTCGTGTCCTCGCAAGACGTGAATCAAGCGAGACTGCTTATCAAGCGACTCCGCAAAAGGGAAAGAGTAGTACGCAGTCAGAGGGGGTATGTTATATTCAATAGCTATTCAGTACGATATGGTACCCAACGGTCAGGGCGTTGCAAGAGGATATGCATAGGGGAGAATGAACCCTCATCTAAATCCATGATGTGACACGAAAGTTCCAGAAAGGCACGAACATATATACCAAGAAACAGGACGCCATTTGAACCTTGAATGATCCCAGTGAAGCAGCGCAATCGCGACAAACTCCATGAACTTGGATCAGTAGAAGGTAATGTGCCAAGTGCTGTGGCATCAAAATGTCCAGCTCCATCTGGATGGAGATATAATGCCCAACGGAAAACCAAGAAAGGCAAAATAAATCAAAGGCGGATCATCATGAAAGCCTATCATGTCAACCACGACCGCTACGATTCAACAATTGAACCAAGGATGTCCGCATAGCAAACAGGGGGGAAAAGGAGAGGACAGCTCAAGCTGGAATGGAACGAGGATGCGTGGCAAGTGCGGGCCACCGCCTGTTCCGTTAAATGTGATAATGTTCGGAGAAGAAAAAAGATAAATGGAGTAAATGCGTGAGACGAATGGCTACAGTGGGGTGGGAGTGGCAATGTACACTGAGATGTAGAGAAATCGATAGAAGATGGTATGCATGGGTGATTCGGGCATGAGTCCATGAAGCCGGGTTTCAAAAGAATGATGATCCTACTCCAACGGGGCAGATAAAACGGTGCTTCATATTTCGGTGCTTCATATCTCCGCAAGTCCTGCGCGTTTGAGATCACGTGAAGTGATGTTGAAACCACGGAAGTCTTCGAGCCAAACTTGCCGTTCTCCACAACGTGCGAGTATCTTGGACCAAAATTTCAAAATCCTCATCTGCGGACGAGGAGCGGTACGCATCGAGTGGGAATCACGACTGAGATCGCGTATGTATCGCAAAGAAGGGAATGCGTCGTTGAACAGGAGAGACGATATTTGCTCCACAAGTGGGAAGAATGGAGCGTCATCTTCAATGGCGGACGGAAACGATGTAACATCGGTGAGGAGACGCCTATCAATATCACGAATGCCAATGAACTCTAGATGACGATGACCTGGGAGCAGGACATGAGGCGCAATCCAGTCAGGGTTCCGCCAGTTCCATTCTGCGTCGGCAGAACATATAAATTCTTTCAAGTTCGGACACCATTCTGCAAGTGGAATTTGCTGGACGGGACGTGGTTGGAGAGTTAGATGATGCTCGATAACAAGCGAAGAGGAGTGACCGAGCTCTAGTTGGTGGAGCTTCTTCCCATGAGCAGCGAAGAAGAGGGAAAAACCTCGGCCAGCATAACCGAAATCAGAAGATACGACGGATACGTTTCGCAAGCTAGGCATTTTCCACCTGGCAATGACCGCGAACGTCGTGTTGTCCAGCGTTAATTTTAGTGACTGCAAAACGGGGAACGAAACGACGAGTGCTTTCGCGAGCCTGTGTCCGGAAACAGCAGGGACACTCGATGAGGAAAGTTCGAGATACTCGAGATTCGCTGCCGTTTGCCTGAGTGTGGGGGATATGTGGTATGGGAACGGATCGTCACTGTAGTTTGTGAGGGATAGCTTCCGTAGCTTCCTGTTGGGACTGGCGAGTGAGGAGACCATCTGCTCTGGAGAGCACCGTACATCGTTGAACTCCTGGTAACGTGTGCATCGCACGGCGTGATGATCAGAAAAAACGACTAAATGTGGTGCATAATCGAGGATGGTGCGGATATCATCGGTCGCGCAACGTTTCAGTGCGGGTGTCTCCATGTGTAGTCGACGAATACACTGGCCACTCGAAGCCTTTCCGTCGATGAACTGGGTGAGTAGAGTCCAAGCTAGTGCCTTGGCTTGGCTTGCCCTACTTATCCAGACGAACTCATACAAATACTCTTGAACATATCTGTTCCAAGTCTTGCTGACCAAAGCCAAGTCTCGTTTTATGCGCATGACAGCATGATAGTCTTCAACGCTGCACGGGGTTTCAAGGAATGAGAGTCCGAGAGATATGTCAAGAGGATCTGGAGACATGGCTGTCGCTTCGCGGAGAACCATCGACCAAAGCTCTGGTGGAAGGTAAGGGAGGTCGTGCGCGGGAGAGTGGTGGTATAGTGCCGCTGGGAGGTTGGGAGGGGAGCAGCACCTGAAAAGTTGCGTCAATATATGTACGAAAGTACTTGACAACGCATGGGGGCGCGATCCTGGTTGCACGACACATAACACATACCGCTTTGATCGTATTTTGGTAGAGATGGTCCTGAGGAACTGCTTGACCTTTGTCAAGATACGATTGGTCGAAGTGGTTTGCATCGAAAAAAGCAGATGAAGAGAAAAAAAAAAAAGAAGAAACAAAGAATGAAGGGAAAGCGAGGTGATCAGTGTCGAACGTTGGACGTTGAATGTCGATAATTCAAGAGGGAGAAAGAAAGAATGCCGGGGAGGATATGATGATGAATGGGGATGTAAAAGAAATCAAAACTGGCAAAAGTTGGTAAGTCGACTTTGTTCTCACGAACAAACTTCAAGAGGCGTAATCATCGATTTGTCTTGATAAAATTCAGTTTAAGTACTACATTCAAGCATGACAGCGCAGTACTGTCATTTCTTGTCGCAGTAGTCTTGCGACCCAGGAACCGTCGCGAACGCTTACAAGCCCAAGATAAGGCCGGCAGGAACGCGGGCCCGACCGGCGACAAAGTAGGAGGGCCAACGACATATTTTTCGAATAGAGCTTTGTAATGGGTGCATTCGTCGAGTGATAAAGTTGTATGCTGACACGTCATATCAACATTTTTAATAATTAACCGCAGTTGATCCACCGGGTCGGATCAATCATGTGTGCTGACAGATCGTGACGCAGAAGTACATAGTGGTTTTGGGAAACTTTGAGTCAGAGCACGGCAGAATGCACCAGCTTGTTCAGCTCTCCGGACCGGGCCATCATCAAGCTGGTAAACAGCCAGCTAAGACTCAGATGCAACGGCGTTGGAGTGATGGGATCACAGGAAACAGGAAAGATAATATGATTGACCAACAGAAAAAGAAGATCTCGCGTTCATTCTGCGAGGCTTGAATTAAGTATATTTACCGTAGTAGTTTGGCTGCTGAAATATTCTTAACCCACTCCGAGATACTCAGGCTGGTGCAGAGGTCATATTGTGGATTTACCAACGGAACAGATACCTCAGGACAAGTGCATATTCATACACTGCAACTTGGCCAATACCGTCCTCAGTACCTCCTGAAGGTCCTCGATCTAATGGGAGAAGACTTACGGTGATCGCATCTATGGAACGACCCGTTGGATGAAATAGTCATTTGATCGCTTATATGAGGATCATGGTCGCAAATCGCAACTTCTCGCTCGGGTGGAGCCGCGCGCGCTGCGGTTGGTAGGTGCCGTGCACGTCTGTGTGGACATGCGGGATGGGCGTGAGTGAAGGCGGGCGTGCACAGAGAAGGATAAGGGCAGACAATAGTGGGCGTGTGAGCGTCGCGTACAAGACGGCAAGGAAGACAAGGGAGGAGAGCGAGAACGCGTAAGGGTGGGTGTGCGCACACGTCCGTGTGTACCTCCTCGCGTGCTGGATCTGGAATTCGTTGCTGTTGACGCCAAGAATGTTCACGTCGAAAGAGAAATCTCACGCCTGTCTCTCGTCCGCGTCGCGAGTAACCACTACATCCAACCTATGAGGTACCGGCCCTCGACATGGCCATCGTCGGCGGAGAGCATGGCTCCGAGGAGGACCAACGCATCCAGGTAGCCACTATAATGCATGTTCGAGCAGTAGTTTGGCGTGTGTTATGCGTGTCTGGATGAGGAGCGCGTTGAGCAAGAGAGCACGGGACTGTGCATCGGAAGACACGTCGTGTGGTGGGAACGTGCGGAGGGAAATGAACGTCTCTTGTTTTTCCTGCAAGAGACAGACGCTAGCGAGGGTCTGGAGTAGTTCGAGTTGCGAGGGTGGTGGCAAAGAAGAGCGTCCCACGTGCTCGAGGCAGTAGGGTCGACACTACCGATAAAATAGTGTGGGATGGAGTGGATCGTAGTCTCCCGTAGGCGGACCCTTTAGTAGAAAGACAGTCGTTCCTACTCTAGCAAGCAGACGTACTGTGGTTCCATCCACATTTCCACCATGCCGAGATATGCATAGACGATGTTACTGTTCTTGGGATCACCACAACTACATTGGAGGTACTCGCTCGTGGGGGGGCTGAGGATTACAGTGCCATTGTGGCCGGCATTGAGGACGAGCAGGGCGTGCCGTGGCGCGTAAGAGATGAATCTTGCGCAGGGGGTCGGCGCGGCGCCAGAGGAGATCGAAGTCACTAGACAGGTTGGCCGGGCTGAACGGTTGCGCCAGCGAAAGAGGCAAATGAGGGGGATGACATCGACGCTTGGGGTACTAACTTGCAGTCGAAGCTTTCTCTTTCAACTTCGACATCCCAGTGGCATTAACCCTGTAATGACCGACCTGCTCTATCCTAAAGGCACTGACTCACCACACCACCAACTCATCCTTAAATTCATAGACCGTCTACGCTACAAAGTGATCCCTGGACGCCGTTTTTCCTTTATCTACGCCTCAGATAGAGACTCGAATGACAGATTTTGTGACTCGCGGCCGCATACGAAGATCCCCGCGACATATTTCCTCCACGTCCGCCGTTGTTTATGGCGGTACTACCTGCTAGCCAAGATTCATATCAAAGGAGAAGATCTCAAGCTTGAGAAGAGCTTTGTTGCATTTTTGGAGAAGATGCTCGTCATGCTGGACAAGGCTCTGAACAACTTGTGTATCTCTGTTATCTAGAGGATGGGCAGGTCAAAGTAGATCAAAGATTTCCTCTCTTTGATCTTTACCTGACGACCGAGTTCGTGGTTGGTCACCACGATCCTAAATCCGTGGATCAGTGGCGCGAACATCCAGACAATGAGGCAAAGGATCTGGAGCGCATGGATCCCTTTCAGTTTGGTGAGATTATCATGATTTAGTCAACTTTCTGTTCTGCTAATTCAACATAACATAGATTGGGGTGCATATGATGATGCTCTGGGCGACTTGCTATCAGGGAAGGCAGCACGATATGATGTGGACAATGTGAACAAAGACATGCTGGAGCGGCTGGTAACTGCTGTTGGCCAGTGGTATAATATATCAACGAGGCGCTTAACGAAGGCACAGCACAAGGCAAAAGGTTTGGTTTATGCTACATATCTGACATTGTGATTCTGACGTATACCCGTGTCAGATACAAATCCACGGCTGATCAATGGATCTCCTGGGCTGGGGTTACTGATCAGAAATCACAACACCCCAATCATTAAAGGGTATGATTTAAAAGATGAATTGTCTGAAACCGAGTGGGATGAAGACGTGGCAGCCTAGGAGTCACAAAAAGGCCACTAACACATCACAAGTGTAGAGTGGTCCATCTTATTGCAAGTTTTGAATGATCATATGTATACAGTGTAAGTCTCAGGTACATTGTAACTATCTAGCAAACGAACGAATTCAAGGGAAACATATGTGCTCACACATCCAACAAGATGAGTGAGAGAAAAACATGTTGTACACTCAACGCAACGAAAATAGGTTACCAAACTTGAGGATCATGTCAGGATGGGTGTTTTCCATAGCTATATCATAGACCCTAGGGATATTTCCCCATCACCTCTCTGAGGTGAGCCTCGTCCGCAATTCGCGGAGTAAAGCAAACAGCAAATGGGTTGGGACGTGCGATGACACCGTCGACGAAGCCCTCGTCATCAATGGGCAAGTTTGGATCCTGCGTAATGCGGAAGGACCACATAAGAAGAGCCGTGTTGATGAAGATGGATCGGTTGGCAATGTGTTGGCCGGGACAGATCCTGCCCAAGCAACGGAGTCATCAGCTTACAAACAGGTAAATCAAAGTCTTGGCTGAACTCACCGTCGACCAAATCCGAAACTCGGATACTTGATATCGTCGCGGATTTGTCCGTCGTTATCCAACCATCTCCGGAGATTGAATTGGTCGGGGTCCGGATATGCCTTTGGATCACGAGAGATGGCCCTGCGCGAGATGGTGAGCAATTGCTAAAAATTGTCTTTGAATGGCCGGCCCACCAATGGTTTCCAAAAACAATGGCACCCTCGGGGATACAGAAGTCCTTCTATAAAGGATTTAAATATTCCAGTTTGGATCGCACAGAGGCAGACTCACATAGGGGATGTCCGCTAAGGCGCGATGAGCAAAGCCTGTGATACACATTAAAACCCGTGAGGTTCCATAACTTGAGGTATCATACCCAATGTCGTCACCGGTCTCCAACGCAGACACTCGAGCATGAATGCCTGAAGTTGAGGGAGAGCATCGTAGTCACTGAAAGTAGGGACTGGATAAATTAGCTCATACGGTAGTTAATACTGCTGAATGCAGATGCACACCCCTGTCACGTCCCACCACACTGTCCAATTCATCTTGCACAATCTGTTGAGCCTCGGAATGGCAAGCAGCAGCCATAACAACGACCATGATCGCAACCGCAGTCTATCTCTAATGATGAGTTGCACCGTTCAAGAGATCTATCTGACGTCACGCACAGTATCCGAGCCAGCACCGAAGAGGCCACCAGTAAGGTATACCATTTCTTCGTATGAAAGTTTATGCGTGTCCTGATTTTCAAGAAGATATCTGGCAAAGGAAGGGCCGGCTTCATCATTGTTCTGGAAGCGAGCCAGATGAGCTAACATGCATAACACCAAAGTACTTCTTACTTGCCATTTCTCTACCCACACGGTCTAGTTGATCATGGAAGAGCTTAGACTCCTCTCGGCGCCAAGCCTCGATTTCGCTGGTGAAGAATGGAACATACTTCAAAATCGGAAACCTCTCGATCAACAGCGCGCCTGGACGCATGAGCATCTGGAAGCGTTTCAACATTTTATGGATCGTAACGATCTCGGGTGCATTCGTCGCAGTGGGTGTAGATTTGCCATAGGTAACACGCAGAATGACAGAGGCAGCGTATCGGTTGGCGTGCGCTTGGTGATGCTTGGGGTCATTAAGAATGTCAAGGATGACGTCTCGAGCTGCTTCCATTTGGATAGGAGCATATGATTCTACGGCCTTGGGTTGGAGGTGGGTGTGTGCAGCCCTAGATGAAAAGGGGTTCCAATTAACTTCCGGTGCAGGAGAGAACGGGCACACTGACCTGCGAAGTCTGCGGAACTGCTCACCCGCAGGAGCGAGGATCATTCGTAGTCCTCGTGACAAAATTTCGCCCGCTGCAACCGATCGGGGACGGTCGGCCAGTAAACCACCCTCCTTCTCCATGATATCGACCGATTCCTGTCATTGTGTTTGTGTATAAACTGATTGAGTAGTGCAGGAAACGTTCGTTCCTACCTGGTACCGCCCGATGATAACCATAATCCTGGGACCAACTCGCAGCGAAATGACTGGTCCGTACTGGTTTATCCATGCGGCAAACTGCTGTGATTGACTTTCGTCTTTGAGATCAGTTTCACTAGCGGCAGTCAGTGAGACGAATACGTACTTCTCTCTGGGGAGAACATTTCCAAATAACCAGTGTCCAGGAGGACCAGGCGGCAGGGGAAGGCCCCGCTGTCTTCTTAACTTTGCACTGAGAACCCTACCAGTGAGTACTATAACGACGAGAGCGGCGAACGCTTCAAGTCGGGGAGATAGGTCAAGCAGTCGTTCAAACATCCAGCGTGGAGAGCACTGTGGAGTGTATGTGAAGAGAAAGGCAGGACTCGTCTGGAAAACGCACATCGGCTACTCGAGTTATATGTGAAAAGATAGCTCGGGTATCACTCAACGTGCCGTAGCCCTCGCCCCCTTTACCTCGGGCTATAAAGTACAATCATCAACCATCCTTGAAACACCGAGATTGCAAACGGTGTAGGATTCTCGATGGTGAGCTTCCACGGATTATCAGAAATACACGCACTTACTAGCCAGTTCGATAAGATCGGATAAACCGAAAAGAGTCCTGGCTACCCCAGATGTATCAACTACCAGAGCGGTTCAGTGACTGACGCGACTTACAATCATTAGGCAGAAATAGTATGACTACATAACTTTGGCTGCCTGAGACGAACCTGAGACGAAGCAACGTCCATAACATCTGCAAAGCTACCCGAAGAGGAGGCAGCCTTCCCAAGGGTAACTGACCCCGTTTCGGATTCAGGGTTAACCAATTGTGAGCTTGGGGCTTCCGGTAAAATAACAACGAGAGCCTGAGCGTGTTAGCAGTGCAGATGCTCATGCCCAAAATGGTCGTGCAGTACTAGCTCCGGATACCGTGACATAAAACTTCAAGTTGTATCATTCACGTGCTTCGTCCTCTAACCCGTCCAGCAACATGGCTAGTCGTCTCGCGCAGGTTTCAGGTCACATTAGCAACGCCTACGGGCGAGGCCTCTTGGTCGGTGAAGTCGCCATCATCACAGGTGTGTTTCGCTCTCTCATTGAATCGTCGCGTACCCACAACGACGGACTCTAGGAGCTGGTCAGGTGTGTGCGTCCGCTGGAAAACGTCCTCGCCGAATGTACTCATGACATCATGTTTCGGTCGGATGCTGTATGTAGGGCATTGGGAGGAGCGCGGCGTTGCTGTTCGCCAAGGAGGGTGCCAGGGTCGTCGTGAGCGAGTGAGCCTGAGTCTCTGGAGTTACCTGCTTACGCGGTGATTGATTCTTGAAAACTCAAGTATTGATGTGAACAAGGCCACAGCAGTCATGGAGGAGATCAAAGCAGGGGGCGGGGAAGCCATTGCTGTCGCCGGTGATGTCGGTGCGGATGGTTTCCCCCAGAAGATCGTGGAGGCTACTGTCAAGTGAGTACTCAAGTCATCGCAATGTATGTATGTATGAGGGCGTCTGATTGTGGTGATACCCTACTGCCAGGGCGTTCGGCCAAATTAATCATATCATCAATAACGGTAGATTCAAGTTGTGCATGCGAGCTAATGCTCATAGAGATCGCATTCTCTAGCTGGTTTTACCTTCGATAAGATGCTTCACACCATGCCAGATGAAGCTTTCGACGTTATCATGAAGATCCACGTTCGCGCTCCCTTCCGCCTTGTACGAGCAGCTGCACCATATTTCCGGGTCAAGGTAAGGAGGCTAACCCACATGTCATCCCGGGAAAACTCGGACATTTATGTGATTTGCACAGAGCGGAACACCAACGAATCGTTCCATCATTAATGTGTCCTCGACTTCTGGTTTGCATGGAAACGTTGGCCAGGCCAACTATGCTGCGGCCAAATCTGCGGTCGTCGGTCTCACTAAGACGATTGCGAAAGAATGGGGTCCGCTCGGTGTTCGCGCTAACACCGTTGCATATGGTTTCGTTCGCACGAGGTACATTTCCCACATACGAGAGGCTGTGGTGCTGATCAAACGCAGGTTGACAGCGGCGAAAGAGGACGGCGCATCGATCGAGATTGAAGGAAAGAAAGTCGCACTCGGTATTCCGACCCCACAGGCAAGCGCGGCAGGGAGTGTCGATGCATATGCAGATATTCCACTCCGCAGAGCGGCTTCAGCAGACGAGGCGGCCGCCGCGATGCTTTTGTGAGCGTCTGATAAGAAGTACGTCTCCACCGTTTGGATTCTAATTCGGCATTTTTCAGCCTCGCATCGCCTCTGGCATCCTATGTGAGCGGTCACACCCTCGAAGTTACGGGTGGACGCGGCATCTAAGGTCAATGACTATTTATTTCGTGGATCGGGCACACTCTGCATGCGGCGATTTGGGCTAGTTGTTCCTTAGTATTTGACACGCTTGCTCAAAATTTATCATGGATCATGCTCCATAATTGCTTGTGTGATTTCCCGTAGTACGAATATATAAATTTACATCCTTGTCGGATCCACGCGTTCATCTAAAGTCGTTTACTGTTTTGAGTAAGACTTACCTTGGCTTTTGTGCTTGTTTCTATTTACCATCAGTGAAACGCGCATTCATACCCATCTCCGCGATCTTGCGAACTTCGCTGCGGCTCAGACCCAGCCCATACGGAGGTTTGGCCAGGAGCAACGCATATTCTGCAAGCAGGGTCGTCCTGAAGGCAAGAATATCGTCCGTCTATAGAAGATCCTCAGTACATGAAAGCTGACTGGGACTGCACATACACATATCACGATTGGGTGACCATTCGCGAGGTAGTGTCGTATATGGTGTTCTTCTAATCGCGTAACAGTTCTTCCTCTAACAGAATGATAATCTAGCTCTGGTGGCACGAGAAATGCGAGTCACAGGACTCACAACAAATTTGAACTAAGACATATCTCGATGCATGGCTTATACTGTCCACCGGATAACGCCCTGAGAGCCTGTATCTCTCTTCCCACCTCACGTGCCGCATGTTCCTCGGCGTGTTCTTGGGAGGGGCTAACCTCCTGATACTTCCGGGAAAGCAAGAGTAGGTGCTTTCTCCATAGCGCGTAAAAAATCTTGTGATGATGGGGTATAGGATAGGGCACTTGACCATTCGGAGGAGGTATCTCAGGGTTTTCGACGTGTGGCGGTGGTATATCGGCCAAAAAGATTTCTCTCTGCGGCTCTTCAAGGAACGTCGCATGACCTAGTCTATCAGGATGCCAGGAGAGGAGAACGAACGATTCGATGTGGTTATCAGCTTTCTTCTCTGCGATGTGGACGGTCAGGCGTAACCCTGCCTCCCGCGCGCGCACAAAGTGTTTCTCGAATATGTCCACGTTGCCATGGAACGGGTCGCCACACAGGTCGAGTCCGACGACCGGCTCCCCCTGATTATATAATTTAATGGCAAGGTCAACACACTCCTCGACGTCCGCTGCAGACATCCGACGGTCAACCGACACGATGAATGCGGCACGTCCAGAGAAGGCACGAACTTCGCGCAATACGGTGAGCAGATATTGCTCTCTGGTCATATAAGGAGTCTTGCGGGGGGTTGAACGGAGCTCAAGGTAGGCACAGTCCGGTTTAGGCCGGAAAGTGAACCCAGAGGGTGGGGATTGTTCGACCAGGAAAGCCTCTAGGACATCTTTGGTCGCTTCGGCCAGCGCAGCGGGTGTGGAGACGAGTGCATAAATGGCAGGGAAGAGCGTGAAGAAATCCGAAAGTTCGGTAAGAACGGAGTCCGATTGGAGTCGAGCAATGACTGCAGCAACGTCCTTCTGGATATCTTGTGAGGGCCTGAATTTAGTGGCGAGGCGCTTCAGAGTCTGGAGGGGAATAGACCCATGGAGGTGAGCGTGCAGCTCAGCCTTTGGAAGGTTCTGTAAGAAGGTAATTTCGTCGGGGCAGAGGGACTCTAAAGCCAAACAAGCTGGGCCAGATAGAAATGGGCCAGTCATCACGATGGGGGAGTAATAAGCTTTTAAGGGACTGCCCTGTGGCTGTCATTGGCTGTCGAGAAGCAAGTTCTAATTTGGCTCACGTGATTCCGTAATTACGCTCTCTACGGTCTACCTCCTTTCACTTTCAACGTTCCCCTGCATGCTACGCTTTCGATATTCGATAACAGGACCGCCAGCTTTCAATCTCATTTTAAACGCCTAGATCCATAATGAGCGCTGTGTTTCGTATCTCACCGACCCTGTGGGATAAAATACATCATTTCGCATCCTTTCCTCAGACAGGAGGTTAGTCGTTCTTTTCTTTCCTTTCTGCTTGGACCAGAAGCATCTATCTATTTCCTCTCATTGTTGCCGACGACATTCATTCAGGGTGGTGTGGTCTGCGTTCTCCGATCTCTTGTGTTCCTCAGGTGCTAAGATTCCCAAGTGCCCATTTCTCATTCAAGTAAATTTGAGGCTGGGACTGACTCAATCTAGACTTATTTCAAGTTCTGGTCTTGGGGTAACTTCTTGTACTGACGATAGTTTCCATCTACCAGTGTCCCTCCAACAAATGGTCCTTTTTGGGCAACATCCCAGCCAAGGCACACTGTTAAAGGCTAGCCAGTTCTTAGTCGGTGAGTTATCCTCGGGCTATCCACTGGCTCACCGCTTTGTATAACGTCACCTATCTTTCTATCCGTCAGATGAATTACCAGTGCGTCTCGCTCACCGTGTCAAAGAGCTGGACGAGCTCCCGCACAACTTAAGCGAGATGCCATCCATACGAAAGGTAAAGAACTGGTATGCGCAAAGCTTCGAGGTAAGTTGTCGAAGGAGAGACATGAGATGTCCACCTCCAATTTTCATTGCATCTTCCTGTGGACGAGCCCGTGTCTAAATCAAAGTAACCCACATTTCAGGAATTAATCGATTTCCCCCCGCTCCCATTGTCTCCTACTGCGCGCCAGTCCCTGTTTTTCCATTCAGACAAGAAAGGTAGCAAAGTGGACCTGCTGGAGAGCATTCCTAACCCGTCCCTTGTCACATCTTACCTTGACGGACACGGAGCTGCTAGTGGTACGGTATATACAGAAGACCTGAACGCCGGTAAGACCGGTGGTCCATACGGAAATTACAATAGCGGAGGGACATATGGACTTCGAAATGGGGCCGTGAAGCTGCGTGTTCCTGTTGAAAGAAGGTAGGTTTGCACTGTCTCTCAGAGTATTTTATCACTTCCATCGCGCCTGCAGTTATTACGCTCAAACTCCTTCTCATGTCTATCCACCTGAGGTCCATGACTATAATGCCAGATTCACCAAGGCTCTAGAAGCCATCAAGCGTAGACATGACCCCACCGTCACCACTGTGGCGCAGGGGGTCTTGGAGTGGCAAAGAGCGAAAGGAATTAAACTGGGTATGGGATTAGGGCTCTCTGCGTATGGGCCCGGCGGAGGCGATGTGCAGGCATGGTTGGATAGGTTCTATATGTCACGGATAGGAATACGGTTCTTGATTGGACAACGTGAGTGATTATGTAGTTCTTTTTGTGGAGAGATTGTTAACGTGAGTTGCATATAGATGTGGCTTTGAATACCCAACAGCCACACAAAGATTATGTAGGGATCATCTGTACACAGGCAGTGCGTTTTTAGTTCTGTTCCCGCGTTTCCTGTCTCAATTTGTCTTTTTAATTGTGATAGAACGTGCACGACATCTTGCAGGAGGCCATCGAGAATGCCCGGTTCGTTTGTGAAGAACACTACGCTATGTTCCGCGGACCGCCCGTCCAACTTATCTGTCCTACCGATCTGACATTCCCATACGTCCCCGGACATCTATCACACATTATTTTCGAGTTGCTGAAGAATTCGCTGAGAGCTGTGGTAGAGCGGTTTGGTGCTGATTACGAGGACCGTGTTGCCAAATCTTCCAATGGATGGAACGGCAATGGCGGATATCCTCCTATCAAAGTCATTGTAGTTGAAGGGCGTGAAGATATCACGATCAAGATCTCAGACGAGGGGGGCGGCATACCACGGAGTGCTATTCCGCTCATTTGGACATATATGTACACGACTATGGCGGGACAGAGTATCGACCAAGATTTCCATGCGAGCGATTTCCAAGCGCCAATGGCGGGATTCGGATATGGCCTTCCTCTCTCCCGATTGGTCCGTACATCTACTTCGTCGCCAGGTCCATGCTAACATCCTCTTCTACTCCTAGTACGCGAGGTACTTTGGCGGTGATTTACGCTTGATATCCATGGATGGATTTGGAACGGATGTATACATCCATTTAAACAAGCTTTCGAGCAGTCGGGAGCCGTTACCCTGATAAATTTGGCATTTGCGTCGAAATGTCTTGGGAAGGAAGAGAACAGGCAGACTGCGTTATGTGCGAAACTACTGTACGTCACCCCATTTGCTTATAGCATATAGTGTTTCCGATGTAATATTCACCCAGGCAATTGTAAACTTTCTATTCCAATCATTATCATTATCATTATCATATATCACCGCCCTGTCGACCAGTGAGAATGATGCTCGTGCCATGGCAATTGCTAATCACTGATCTGCTGTGGCTCTTTCAATGGTCCGCATTGTATGGTAACACCCAGTGTTAGGAATCTGTTGTGATGACCAAGGTTTGTTGAGGGATTATACTAATTTATAGGATACAATATCAGGTGGGCAACTATTGTCATGATCAGTATGGAAATGAAGATGCTAGTACTAAGGCATTGTGCATTGCTTTCATTGCAGTAGTTGCTGACAATATCTTTTTGAGTCAGCCAAAGTCACCCTTAGTACCTTAATAGGCAGGTCATCAATGTGATGAACTGAGGGAGATGAAGGACATTGTCCTTTCAAGCTTGCCTTGCAAATTGATCCTCAACATCCTTCTTGTTCAATAATCCATACATCTTTTTGATTTGACAGTGTAATGCAACTGTGCTAGCTTGCCCTGTTGTCATACACATGCCATAAGGCCATCTTGGATACCACTTTTTGTCAGATGGCTTCCTTATAAAGTGACCTGTAAGGTCCAACCATCTCAGGATCATCTGCTATGGATTTTACTTATTTTCAAATGTTTTCATGGTGTTTTCATTATATATTCCTACTAAGTTGTACAGTCCTAGAAACCCTCTCATGAGTCTCATCATCAAAGTCATCCCTCTCACTGGCAGAAAGGCACCACTCTCAAGTCTCAATGAGGTCACTGAGGCAATACTGCCTAGTAGACATATTCCCAAGAGCTGGACACACTTGAGACTTGTATCTCTAGAGCTCCATGAGGGCACAAATCAAACCCCATCACCCTCTGCCTCATCTAGACCCCATTTCCTCTTTCACCAAGGGTCCACTGCACCAAATCTGCCTGTACTAGCTGGCCTCTTCTGGTGGTCGAGGTGAAGGCTGTTGTACCATCCATCCCATCTGAATGGAACACAGGCACATCTCGATTGCATGAATATGTACATGATTCAGATCACTGCACATCCTCAACACCCTCAGGAAGAAGACTTTATGCTTTGTGGACTGTTGATAGTATGTGGGTCTCAGGCCAAGATATCTCGCTTGCATACTAGTCCCTGGAAAGCACCCAAACAGTCCCAGGTGAATATGACATTAACAGCAAAGATGTGCGGGAGTTCCTGCATGGTATTGCAGTCAAGAGATGGGACAACTAGTAGATTCTCACTTGCTGCGGCTTGTCAAATCTCGATTAGACGTATGTCTCCCGTCCAGTTCCAAGTCATGTTAGTTGTTAGCTAGCCTCGGCTCCCGCCATCAAAACCGAAGGATCCGTTTGTGTTCCTCATCTCCGCATCTGCGATACCCTCCAGTCTTAATGCCGATGCACCAAGGTCCTCGTCGAGAAAACCATCTGCTTCTCATCCCACAAGCTCATCCTCCCCCGAGGACTCTTCTTATGTATCAGCCTATTCTCTGTCGTCAGCGCTCATTGCTACTTCACCCCTCCACCCCTACTGCTTGATGATGCTGATATGGATATGCGAATATACAGTTTCTCCTGAGCGTGTTCGTCCTCTTCCAGTGCACGTTCGGAAGCACTAAGCGCGGGGGTTGCCCAGTGCAAAAAGACTATGAGCGAGTGAAATATCAAACTCACCTTATGACACCTGTGGCCAGAGAAATTCGAGAGAGCTGGACGCGTATTTGGTGAGCATGAGACTGGCGCTCCTGAGCGCGTCCATGACTTCGTCATTGTCCTACAAGCAGGATGTCAGCAATGATGGCTCCGAGGGCGAATTTGGTGCCACCGCCGAGAACACGGCGAGACGCAGGTTGCTGCATACCAGCTCCAAACGGTTATTGTCCAACACACACTTGAGCAAGCTCCAAAGAAGTCCAAATAGGCGCTCGAACCCACATCGACGTCAGCCCCAGCAGATTGAAACATCGCTTGATGTTGTCAGTCCTCACGCAGTTTCGTGATCGTAGATACATAGAATGGCCTCGGAAAGCAAGACATCCGTCCCTTGTGGAACGTTGGAGCACACGATCAAGAGGTGAAGTGAGCATGTTGAGGAGGCCGCAGACGGTGTCAGCGACGGCTGCGTCACGAGAGTGTGGTGCAATGCGTAGGTGATAACTCGGAGGTCGGCATCAGCGCAGAAGGTGCCGGGGGTTGCTTTGTGCTTAGCAAGCCAACCAAAGTGTGCAAAACGGCCAGAATCTCACTAGATTTATCATAGAGACGACTAGTGGCGGTGTCGATGAGCACGCGGGGGATGTCACGAATGGTGTCATCGATGACCGGTGACCTTTCGGATGAGCGGAGTCGTGTCGAGATATATCGACGTTGAAGCCCTGATATCAAAACATCATCAATTCGTATTCTCGTGCGAAATAGATCCAATGGGCTCACTGCAAACTTGTGGGTCCACCGAATTCTTCATCGCCGACAACATCGTCTGGAATGCACTGAATCCCCCCCTATAGTGGCCCATGCCACACGATATGGAATGTTTCCTCTTGTAACCTTTGTAGTTTAATGGTTCATGCTCAATAACCTGATCGTACCCTTACTACTGTCAGTTATGTAGTACACACAATATGCAAGTCAAATTTATACCCCGGTAACGTTAACGAGTTCTCCCTGCAGCAAACCTGCTCGCGCCTTGCAACATTTGACAATGATATTGTTGATGTTCGTGGGGTCGAGTCACGGTGACAGTGCGCTCAAATGTGTAGTACCCAATGGCCCCGCTATGGTTCTTGGCCGTGTCGGCACACTTCTCAAGCTTCTCGACACAACGTTGTTGGAAATCTGGAGAGATTTCCAAATCGCACTCCATGTCACTAGTGAAATGATGAAGACATGTAAGCCTCACTGCTTACCAGTCACGTGTCTCGTCCTATATATACCCGATCCGCCCATGCGATAGATCAGTAGTAGCTCTTGTACCCGTACGTCGTAGTCGCCCTATAGAGCGTGGTCCTATTCTTTTGTGCCCGCCCTTCTCAGTGTTTCCGCCGTTGGCCACGGTCGGCTTCCAAGACACTCGCCTTCAAGTCAGTCCATGATCAACCGACTATGCTTGAGATCCTCATTGATGGTATCGAGAAGCTCTGCAGCATCATATATACGACCACGGGCAAACATGATTTCGCACTGATGGGTTTGCTTGTGTATGCGTAGAGCGGGTTGTCACGATGCGGCAAGCTTCTTAGTGAGTTCTTGGACCGTTTTCTCGAGGTTGGTTATTTTCGTGCCAGGGTTGGCGTAAAACAGGTTAGTGAGTCCTCGGCAAGGCTAATAATAAATGAACCAGAAAGATTGGCTGCGGGTGTGCAGACGACTATCAACGAAATTGGAGTAAACTTAGATCGAACGCCCTGAAGTATTCCTCTCGAGCACGAAAAAGATTCGTTGGAGTGCCTGAGGCTTTCGTTTTCCTCGTTGGCCGTGGCAAGCTGGTCATGGAGTCTGGCATATTTCTCTAGATCTGCTACTGCGTGATTGCTCCGCGCGCCGGTAAGTACAGTAATCAAATACCACACTACGGTGACACGATCGATCGCCGGGCTCCTAATCTAGAAGCTGTTACAGTGCGCCTCCGAATCAGAGTATCACGAGCGGATGGTTTGAAGTCGACGTAAACAGGCTGACACTACCAGTGGCTGATCCCACCGGAACTGCGCAGCGCCCCTCCGGACACGCAGTGGAGCTAACTCGAACTCGTCGAAATATCTATCATCCGAAGTCACTGGCACGAGCGTGGGTGTGGTGAGGTAGACTCCGAGGTTTCATACATGACAGGGACTCCAACCTAACCATATCTGACGAGCCATCTGACTGCCAAGTCCTTTTTTTTCTATTGTCTTGTCTCAAGAGTTTTTGGTCTCGGGTTTGATTTTTCAGCGACATGCCATGAAGCGTACGAGCCCCTGTCAGTAGGTTTTGTGTTCTGCTCAATGCGGGACGTACGGTTGCTGCCGACATAATGATGTGAGCCCCAACGTGATCGTGCTGCGCGCGCCGGTATGAACCAGTCCTGAAGAATCTTTTTGCGATGAATCTATCAGGATTCCATCTTAAAGCGAGTTGTTATTCACGTCTGATAACGCCCTTTGACATTTGTTTTATTCAAAATATAGTTTCACTACGCGCTGGAGGCAACGGGACCCTCGTCTGTCTTGTCGATTTGCCAACGTGGCACCCCTAGCGGATGCTACGATGTTAGCGTGGTCACTTGACAGTGGCTGAAGTGCTTGCTGAACCCCACAGCCTATCACTTATATAAATAGTAGTACATATCATTATGCGCCCCCTTGTTGTGACTGCCACACTACAGTCTCCGGTAGCAGTTATACTCTAAAGAAAGCTGGTCAGCGACAGTAACGCCACATCCCGGATCGACTCGCCAGTACAGCAAACTCGTGTCCATCAACCATATCAGACGTATGTCCCCTCCACTCACGTTTGAGACATATAGATTGCTGGACGCGGCCGCAGTCCACGTCCTGGGTCAACTGGAATATGAAACTTCGCGACGACATCCATCGTCTGCCACCCCCAGTCATGCAGTTTAGGTTTTTTTTTTCATATAAGCAACCTGTCAAAAAGTGGTTCACTGATCTGTCTGGACTCTGCGCCTAAACTCTACAGCACGCAGGCTGCCGTAATCACGGTTTATTATCAAATTGTTCGGCAGGCTACTTGGCACCTACTGAGACAGGAGTGGCAGACCCAAATCCACATAATATGTGATCAACAAATCACTGATCTTTCACAAGAATCCTCCACTTTTACCTGTCCCGAAGCGATCTCCAAGGCCCTTGGCGTCGTGCAGTAGCCTCTGCCGCTGTTTGTCATCCATGAGCCGTCCACCGAGTGACATGTCACGTGAATGATCCCAGATGGCCGGGGGAGGTTCGTTAGCATCTTTTTGCTTTTTCGCCTCGCGTTCTATGTGTGCTTCGACAAGGGCGGGTCCTCGCGCTTTGCGCTGTCGTAGTGGCAAGGAGTTTGGATGCGTTAAGAGATAACAAGCATGAAGGGGGATCACAAACGTACCGTGTGCTCCTCCACGCCCTTACGTGTCTCCTCGTCTCTCCGCCGTCGTTTACGCTCCTCCTCCTGCTCCTCAATTGGCTCCGCGTTCGCCGCTCTCCGTTTCCGGCCCGAAACCTCGTCTGCAAGCCGTTGCTGTCGCTCAGCGGGGGTCTCCGTCCAAAGTGATGAGTCCATATCCCTCGCGGGCGCCGCTCTACTGCGACCAAATTGCCGTGCTTTCAGTTTCGTCGGGTCGAGCGCTACATCGGCACGTTAGCAAGAAAAAAAGGGGAAGGAAGGGAATGTATGTAATAATAATAAAAGGAAACGCACAACCGAGGAGATCCCCAGCTTTCGGCGGGACGAGCATCCATTCATCCCGGACGAGTTTCTTGGGCTGTTTAGCCTCTTCGACATTCTTTTTCCGACGAGCCTCTCGTTCCAAGAATTCCTCCACACCAGAACGCTCATGCGTCATCGCGAGGACGTGTGCAGGCAGTGGTTGTGGACCAACGTCAGCGTCCGAGTCTGAGTCCGAGTCTGAGTCCCAGCCAGCACCCGAGTTCGGACGTCTTTCGATATCATCGCGTTGAGTGAGCCGGGCACTCGGCAGCACGGGGCCGATCACTCGTCTCGGTGGTGGTGAGGGCGAGCGGCGGGTGGATGAACCTGGAGTGGGCTCTGTTGATGACGGTGGACGAGCGGATTTTCGGGCGGCGACAAGCTCGGGTGGAAGAGCTGGTGCATAGTCGTCCTCGTCCGACTCTGCGTCGTTTTCGGGAGCAACAGAGACAGTGGGGTAAAGATGCGCTGGGATTTGGGGGCCTATGGAGGTCATGATCGTGATTAGTAAGCTTGGACGTACGCCTGACAATGCAATAGGATAATTCAGGTCTACATTCATAAAATGGGGGGAATATTGTAAAAATGTACGAGTCCTGTGAATACTCAGCCATAGTCCTAAACCAAGCCGATAAATCGTCTCTGCACAGCCCAATATCTCAATATCTCTCCGATGCAGGTGGGTACCCTCGCTGTGCGCCACCATACGCTGCTTGTTGGCCATAACCACCTGGTCCAAGGCCACTTTGCGGATAATTGCCCTTACCACCATAATATTGGTTTCCACTGACACCACCAACCAAGCTCGCCGCCGTGCCACCACCGTGGTAATTGCTCGTAGTGTCTTCATCATAGTCACCGGCTGACGTCAAGAGCGGATCCTTTACTTCCCAAACGGCAGCCTTGGATCCGACCGAGAATTCGAGGTCTTCTCGCTATGGGCGGAAATGGGTTAGTGCACCATAGACTCGACCGGTGAGCAAGGAAGAAACATACAGTAATGCTGTCCCAATATTTGTAAACCATCATTACGCTAAGAAGCACGCATAGTGTGAAGAAGAATAGACCGTCGAGATAGTGTTTAATGGCGTTGCATATGGTCACGCTGAAAGCGAAGAGAATGACCTGTGCAATGGTGTAGAATGCGATGCCAAAGATAATGTCACCAAGTGGCCATCGGTCATCCAGGGTCCGGAAGACGAGAACGAGCTGAGATAGTGTGTAGATTGCAACACACAGGATGGGCCAAATCAGGTATATCACGAAAAGTGCCGTGGTTTTCGTTGGAGAGAAGGAGGCGAAGGACTTAAATGTGGCAATGGCGACAAAAAATGAAACACCAAAGACAGCTAAGCATGACAATCGGAGAAGCTGCGGCCGAGCGTAAGAAGCAAAATTATCCCATTTTCGTGAGTACTTGCCCATAACGAGAGGGGAGTGCCATCCTCCGCAAACTGAAAACCGACGAACCCGTTGACCAGAAGACAGCAGTACGCTGCAGCGACTAACCCAGTATAGACTGCTGCGAACCACTGATGGAATTGGGTAAATTTACTTTTTTCCCCTTCAACGCCAAAAGTGTACATGACTTACAGGATAGCTGACGTTTGCCGTTGGTATGACGCCAGAGTCAAGGAACATTGCGAGAAGTTCTATGAGCATGTACATGTAGAAAAACATGACAATTTCCTTTCGACCCACTGCGGTATACTTTGAGCGAATGTGGTAGATCATGATCGCGGTCATGATGATGGCAACGATGTGCACAAAACATGTTGCTAGGGAGCAGTGGCAGCTTTAGGCGGTCACACAAGCGTTGAAGGGCACGTTGAACTCACAGGGCTGGAAAAGTAATGTTGATCCAACCTGCACGTTGCGAGAGTAGCAACTTGGTTCTATGCCCTGACCAGATGATCCCAGGAGCGGGCAAATGACGAGGGCAGCGGTGCTACACACGCCCTCGAAGGAGCCAAACGATATTCCCATGGCTCAACAAGCAGCGATATCGAATCGTAACGTCGAAAGAGATATTATAGTTGGTTTGAACGATGTGACGATGCGCTGTGGTTGCTGTGCAGGTGAAACAAAGCGAGCGAAGTAGAAGGAAAGTCGATAAAGAAACTGCGAGTCGAGGGTCAAACTGTGACCTGGGTCGCGTCTAGCCTGCCTGGGCTGGGCGCCGTTGAATGTTGATATGTGGTGAAACTGGTGTTGGCCCGAGTGTAGCGAGGAGGAGGACAAGACTCGCTTCTCCCACGCCACAGACGACGCACGTTCGTCGTTGGCACCACCACCATCGGAGCAAGTTGCATGGACAGCTCCGTTCGCGGCGAAATCCCTCGTCCGTGTCTGTGGATCATTTTTTCACCGCCAACAGTACTTGTGCATCTGCGACATCCTATCCTAACAGCGTCCGTCAGTGCAGCTGCATAAATACAGCATGGTATGGTAAGCGTTCCAGGACTGCAACACGCTGAATGTAGCCGGGTCCGCGTCGCCTCGGGTTGTCTGTTCTCGCGCTTATCCACCGCAGGCGCAATCGACTCTTGCGTTTGCACTGCAGCCTCGTCCCTACATGGCACACCGTGTTCCGGATAACAGGGGTTTCCCTGTCCGGGACGAGTGTGAGATCGCGCACTGGGGTCTCCGCGGACCAATTGTGGGATTGCGTGGGTTTGGGGGTTGTTTTGGATTACGCCCAGCGGGAGCCATCACATCCGTCGTCGACGGCCTTCCGCAATGGACTATGATTGAATGCGAAATGATGATGCTTATGAAACTTATCAGTCAACTTAGAGAGTTATGTCGGCAAGGTTCTCTTTCGCTCCAAGATCTGACGCTAACCGAAAAATACCAAGGTTGCTTTTCTGGTTTGATGTGCGCCGCCTATATCTGGTCAACCTATCTACCTATCAAGTCGTTGCTCAAGTCGTCCTTGGTCTGGGACCATCATTACCGCATCCCTCGCCACATGCATCCTCAGGGAAAAAGTAACGTGGTGGCACCTGCGAAGCCTCTGCACCATCAGAGCAGGGTCAACGAAGTTTTGCTCGAGTGCATCGCTCGCCCGTGCCGTGCGATACACACGGATCCAGGACCAAAAGCGGGAAGCCGAGACGTACGAGGTACAAGGCGGCTACCACTCATGTCCGCCTCAATTTGCGGCCAAGGTAGTGCTAGTACGTTTCCGTATCGCATCCACGACTTGCCTAGTCATCTTTTCCTCAAATGAGCCGTGAGAGAACCCTGATGTAGAAGATGATTCGAGCGGTTTTTCGGGCAGGTCCCAACCTGAATATGTATACTTATTCTCGGTGTGGCTACGGTTCACTCGCCACACGCTATCGTCTTGCACGTCTTGATTTGGAATGCAAGCTCAACCCAGCGGTAGCCGGACGGAAACGGTGGTCTATTACCTCCTGTGATACTTTGGAACCGTTGACTTGGCGATTGACGTGACCCACGGACACCCATATGTAACCAACTTGCACAAGACCAGGCTGCTGGTATGCTCGAGAGCGCTGCTCTTCTGATCTAACAGAAGGACCCAACCGAAACCCTAGTCACAGCCGCTGAGCCTTTAAAATCTCAAGTGCGATTCGTGCGGAAGAATTTCTTATTTCTCATCACCACCGGTTCTTCCGAATGGCTCAAAACCGTATGACGAGATCATACAAATGGAGATTCGGCGCATATCTATGATGCGTCAAGTTCGCCGAGTCGATTCGCTGTTGGGCCGCCCAATTAGATCTTGTCATCAAAATACCCAACGTGTATAACGTTCCTCTTTTCCATGTATCTCCTTGATCCATGCGAAGCGTTCCTGTACACATAGCGCCCGCAG
>JBBPLX010000302.1:0-29603 GCA_038090015.1 Leccinellum albellum | reverse complement strand
CAGACCCTCTAAGTCCCCACAAACGTCACCGGTATTCTTTATACCCAAAAAGGATGGCAAAAAGCGCATGGTCATGGACTATAGATATCTAAATGAAGGCACAATCAAAAACAACTATCCTCTGCCTCTCATATCGTCAATCATCGATAAGTTAAAAGGAGCTAGACTTTTTACCAAAATGGACCTCCGTTGGGGTTACAACAACATGAGAATAAAAGAAGGTGACGAGTGGAAAGGAGCCTTTGTATGTCCACTCGGCTCATTCAAACCTGTAGTCATGTATTTCGAAATGTGCAATTTACCGGCCACGTTCCAACAAATGATGAATGAAATCTTTGCTGACATGGATGATTGCGTAATTATTTACATAGATGATCTTCTCATCTTTTCGAAGCACAAGGATGTAGCAAAACATCGGGCAGCAGTCCATTGCGTTCTTCAGCGACTGCGTGAAAACGACCTATTCGTCAAACCTGAAAAATGCTTCTTCGAAGTAGAAAAAGTAGACATGCTAGGCATGGATGTATCCGAAAAAGGAGTATCAATGAGTGAAAGCAAACTTGCAGGAGTTCGCGATTGGCCTGTTCCCACAACCATCAAAGGAGTTAGAAGCTTCTTAGGATTCGCCAACTTCTATCACCGATTTTTTGCCAACTATAGTTTAATTGCTAGACCACTTCATGATCTCACAAAAAAAGATCAACCCTGGCAGTGGGGAGAATCTGCTCAGAAGGTGTTTGATACACTTAAAACTGCTTTCACAATCGCGCCAACTCTGGCATACCCAGATGACACAACCCCTTATTGTGTTGAATGCGATGCATCAGACTTCGCAATGGGAGCAGTGCTCTCCACTCAGATAGATGAAAAATGGCATCCGGTGGCATTTATGTCACATTCCATGACACTGGAACAACGTAATTATATGATAGCCGACAAGGAGATGCTAGCCATTATTCTTGCTTTCGAACAATGGCGTCATCACCTTGAAGGTGCTAGACATATGTATTTTCAAAGTCTGGACGGATCATAAAAATCACCAGTATTTCATGACATTGCAAAACCTAAATAGGCATCAAGCTCGTTGGGCGCAATATTTATCTCATTTTGACTACCGGCTCATTAACAAACCTGGAACTTCTATGGGAAAAGCTGATGCCCTCTCTCGTCGAGGAGATCACATGATCAGCATTGAGGATGATAACAAAAATAGCGTTATGATACCCTCACATTGTATCCGAACAATCGAAGAGCAAGATCTCTTTGCTGAAATTCGCAAAAAGCATTCTGGATGCACATCTTCAGACAGGTGGATCCTCCGTGAAGGATTATGGATATATAGAGATAGAATCTGGATTCCTGAAGATCTTTGGATGAAAGTGATGACTCAATTCCACGATCATCCTCTTTTCGGACATAAAGGTGCTGAGAAGACCAAAGAATTCATAGAGTGATATTACTCGTGGCCAGGAGTCACCAAAGATGTTCGCACCTATTGTAAATCGTGTGATAGATGTGCATGCATGAAACCATTGAACCAACCGCCGGCCGGTTTATTACACCCCCTACCAATAGCCGAAGGGCTGTGAAAAGCAGTATCCACGGACTTCATCACAGGACTTCCTGAATCACATGGATACGATAGCATGTTAGTAGTCATTGACCACTTCTCAAAAGAAGTCGCCCTTATACCCATGACAAAAACCATTATGGCTAAAGGAACTGCCAAACTTTATAGAGATTACATATGGAAACACCACGGTCTTCCTGACTTGTTGGTTTCAGATCACGGACCTCAGTTTGCTAGTCAAACTATGATTGATCTCCTTAAATTATTAAAAATAGAGAAAAAGATGTCTATGGCATATCATCCACAGACCAATGGACAAACCGAATGCGTTAACAGGGAACTTAATCAGTATCTACGCTTGTTCATCGCAGAAAAACCAGATCAATGGGCTGAATGGTTATCCGTCGCCCAGTTTAACTTCAATAACATGCAATCCTCGTCCACTGGATATACCCCTTTCCAACTCACAAAGACCTTTGCTCCCAGGCTTGGCTTTGAACCCACATTGGCTAAATCACCTGCCACCTCTCACTTTATTGAAAATTACAAAACCATGGCTGAAAATGCCAAGAAAAACCTAGAAACCACACATAATCGCATGCGTCAGCAGGCCAACAAACACCATTCAAAAGCCCCAGACTACGTATCTGGCAATCTTGTTTTATTATCAATGGAACACTTGGAACTCGCCGACCAGCCTTCTAGAAAACTTACGGAAAGATGGATTGGCCCTTATCAGGTCATTGAAGTCTTCACCAATTCGGTTAAATTATTGTTCCCTAAATCGATCAAAGCTCATTCCACGGCTAACGTGTCCCATGTGAAACCATACATCAAACCTCTGGAAGGTCAACTGATAGTCCATCCTGGTCTGGTCTTTGTCTCTGACGAAGGCTCTGAGGAATTTGAGGTGGAATATATAGTAGACTCTCATCCTATAGGATGTGGCTTCCAGTATCTTGTTCACTGGAAAGGCTATGATGATAGTGATAGAACATGGGAATTAGCTTCTAATCTAAAGAAGTCAGCGCAAGCTGCCGTTGATGACTTCCATTGTTGTCACCCCTCTACTCCGCGCAAGCTTCGGATGGCCCGTGACCTATTCGATACTTTGTTTTCTACTCCAGTGATTAATTTCACTTCCGGCCGTTGCTCCCTGCCACTCTCCCCTTCCGTCTTGTCGCTTGATCTGGAATCTTGAGCCTAGTTAGGGTAATGCATGGGTATGGGTAACCCACCATGGGTCATGGGTATGGGTGCTGTGGGTATGGGTATGGGTTGGGATTTACCTACCCATGCATGGGTATGATACCCATGGCATGGATAATGATACCCATGGGAATTTTGACCATAGACACTTTTGACATAAGAATAGTTTGCTAGCATTAATAAATTTTATAAATCATAAAACTACTATCATGATATACACAAAATGACCATCCAGGTACCAGGTACCCATGGGTATGGGTACCATGGATATGGGTATGGGTTGGGATTTACATACCCATGCATGGGTATGGGTTTTTGATGGGTATGGGTATGGGTTGACATGGAGATACCCATGGGTTTACCCATGCAGTTTCCTAAGCCTAGTTGGGGGGTGATGTTACATATCCTGTAAACGGACCTTTACTTTTACTTTTCATTTCACTCTTCAATGTCATATGACCTGCTTAGTCAGCCCTTACATGATGTATCACGTGACGTCACATGACCGATAGCTTATCTATGACATTATAGTCCAGACTGCCTCATGGCATACATGCATATTTAATCTCCATTGATACTCTCACACTTGTGAGATCACTATAACCTTATTAGTAGTTGGTAGATAGCTTATCGTACATGTGGCCTGGTCCGTGCGCATGTACTTGTAGTATATATAGTGTGAATGCATAACCAGCAGACCTCAGTCTGTTCTGGTTGGTTTCCCGCCTACACAGTCCCCTTCCTATAGTTTGTCTTGTCGAGGTGCCAGAGCCAGTTATCGGTTTGCGGTCACCTTCAATGTTAAAATTCCAACACGATGCTTACCTTGAGGCCTTTGCTCACTACCAGAATCCCTTTCGGAACAGGTGCCCTTCCACTATCCCTACAAGACCCTTCACTGGCAGGCGCGCCACACCAGCCATCTCCTTCACTCTCCAAGTTCTGGACTCTGCTCCAAGCAGCCCTTCCTCGTCTCCAACAACATCGCACCATATCCACTCACCTGGTTCTCCAGGATCTCCTTCCCTCTCACACTCCTGACGACTACGCCACACCTCCATTGTTGGCACTCCCTACCCAACTTCCGCCAAACAACTTGCCTCTGCGTCCCCCGTCCCTGTCCCTACTCTGTCCTCTCCCATTTCCCGTCTCCCATTGTGTCGTGTCTCCGTCCATGTTCAGAACAAACTTGGAAATAACCCTTCTACTACCGAGCAGACCCCAGGACCTCCTTGCCCAGTTTGTACCAGCCCAGATCATGCTTTCTCTGAATGCCGCTACTATCATTGCGACCTATGCCGACAACGTGGACACCCAATCTGCTCCTGTCCACATATTCTCATTTGTCGACTCTGTGACGCTTCCAAGCACTTCATCAAGAACTGCCCTTTCGCTGATCAACCTCCTGCCCCTTTGGACAACGACTTGGATAATACCGTTGAACGCAACACGGGAGGAGATTCGACTTAATTTAATTGTGGACTCAGGGCGTCCACCATATGAATGGGGTAATGTTATGATTCAGGCTGAGCCCAAGGGTATCCCTTTTGTGGAGATGTCTTACGTCTTATGTCACATTCGTTTTTCATCAATAACCCTTTGTAATACTTCTTCTCCCTTCTCTGTTGTTCCTTTTCTTTTCCATCCTTCTCTGCCTTTGTATTGCGCGTCTCATTTGACTTCCTCTTTTATCTTTCTCTGCCTTTGTATTATGCATCCCTTTTCCTTTATGCTCCTTTCTCGTTCACTACTATGAACACAGCATGGTCTGTGCACTTTACTTCACAGTATAAATACCCCTCATAGTACGATGATGTTCTTTAGCTAGTTCTGCACAATTGTAGCATTCTAGTTCCATCTGCCTCCACTTACAAGCGAGACCCTCTCCGAGTCATTCCTAAGGCTTTGACATTAGCCTTCAACTCAAAACCCTTGGAATGTCTTGATGCAACTCTTCGTGAGATCCTCAATGTTGCCTCGTGGCGTATACCTCGTGAGCCCTGACAATGTCAATAGGTTGACTATCATATGGGTAGAGTCGAGAAGACTACAGTTCATAGTAAAGTAGAACGCTCCAGCATAACAAGTCATGATAAGTGAGTCTTGACAAAAGAGAAGGGTGATTGTACAAGCAGAGAATCAGATAGAGGTGAAAGGCATAGTTGAAGGCAAGAGAGGAGAGAAGGAAGGGAAAAAGAGGGGCCAATCATAACATTACCTCCATCCTAGCTGTCAAGTCACTAATTCAATCAATAATCTGTGGTCCAAGCTCATTCTCCATTGATATTGTCCCATCCTTCCTGAGGAATAACATTGTCGAGATCATGGTCATAATCAGGGGATGGCTTCCAACAAGAACAAGGAGCTGGAACAGGGAGAGGGTGGCCTCTGCCTGATGCTCTAGGGGAGCGACAAGAGGAGTAGTGGTTTCTTCTAGATGAGGACAAGGAAGAGGACAAGGAGGGAGGATTGGAGGGGGAGTGATGATGATGAGAGCATCTGGCCTGGATGTGTCTAGGAGTGGACTGATTACAATAAGGAAGGGCAGGTGTATTCGGGACAGTCCACCTGAAAGTGGGAGAGATGGTGGCATTGGAAACATGCCCTGTTCCAGAAGCAATTAGCTCTGGTTGAGATCTACTATGAGCAACTATGATAGCACTTGAGACATTATGAGACACTATGGCAAGACTATGAGATTCAGTAACACTATGAGACATTATGAAGTCAACCTATACTATGAGGCACTATGAGATTGACCAACACTATGAGACACTATGAGACACTATGGAATTGCCAAAGACTATGAGATACTATAATAGTACTATGACAGTGCTGTTTACATGGACCCTCACTATGAGAACTATGAGTGCTATGATTGCTATGGAGTACTGTCCAGTACTGTCCAGTAACTCCTGGTTTTGCTGATGAAGGAAGGCAATATCAGCATTGGAGGACTCAGCCAGCTTCTCAGCAATAGAGGCTAGTCGAGAGATATAGATGAAGGCATTGTATAGGGCAAAGAGAGGAGAATCTATGTCAGCATGGACATTAATGGGTTAAACATATCAAGAGTCTTTTAGATACATGTGAAGCTTTGCCATGGTTTTGTCAAAATGCTCCTAGAAGCAGAACCTCTGGGTGCTCTGAGGAATGTCAACAGATATGATAGGGTGGTGGATAAAGAGAGAGGGGTGTACCAGGGACATAGGGCCCAGTTGACACAATCTTTGACAGGGAGAGAGGAAGGAGGAGAGGGATACATTTGAAGGTCATGACTTTTGGTGACATTAAAGTCAAAATCCTCAGCCCTGGTAGGTTCCTATTGAAAGGGACTGGTATGGGGAGTAAGGCTGCTGTGATGAGGGAGGAAAGGGGATTTGCATGGAGCCATGGGAGAGAGGGGTTGAAATGGGGTGGAGGGGGAAATGGAGAACATGGAGAACATGGAGGACATTTCTAAGTAGGTATGTATGTAGGGAGGCATTTTGTTTATAGACAGTGGGAATGAAAGAAACTAAAGGGAGAAAATGGAGGGATGAAGTTTTTTATAGGCAAGGAGGGCAGACTTAGCATGTTTCAGTTCCTGTTTTGGAATCTATGTGTCTTCTTCAGCAGTGTATCCTTTTCATCAGATCAGGAACATACAACTATTCTGTGGCCCTCTGTGGCATAGGATCCGCAGTATCTCATACTCTTCCTCACCTTCTATAAGGTCCAGAGGTGGAGCAGGGAAATTGGGCCCATGGTTGGCATTTTCACAATAGGGCAATAAGAGGGAGGTATGGAATACATTATGGATGCTCCGAGTTTTGGAGAGGCAGAGTCTATAAGTGATGGGAGATAGGACCTGAGTGATGATGAAGGGTCTTTCTCATTTGGGGGCAAATTTAGGGGAGGTAAGGGAGCATTTCAGGTTCCTGGCTTCAAGCCATACTTTGTCTCCTTTGGAGAAAATGAATCCTCTATGATTTCGAGAGTTCATTACCTGCCTGGCCAATTCATGGGCAGCTAAGGCTTTATCTTGAGCAGCAGAGAGTTCTTTCAGTCTAGTTTCAATGGCAGGGAGGTTGGTTTTGGCAATAATAGTCAAAAGAAGACAGGATTCAAAACCCATCATTAGGAAGAAGGGGGATTTTCCAGTGACAGAGTGGAGGCAGTGGTTATGGGTGAATTCTGTGTGGGTGATATGATCTGCCCAGAAGGTGGGGTTATCTCCACAGAAGAACCTTAGATAGGTTTTGACTTCCTGATTGACCTGTTCAGTTTCACCATCAGTCTGAGGGTAATAGGCAGTGGAAAGGGAAAGGTCATAGCCTAGCACCTTTCCAAGTTCTTTGGCAAAGGAGGACGCAAACTGAGGACCTCAATCTGAGATGATTTTGTCATAGAGACTGGAGCATTTGTAGACTTTGTGAAAAAAGAGAGATGCTATCCCTTCGGCAGTCACTATTTTCTTAGTAGGGCAGAGAATTACCCCCTTATAAGCCTGTGGTAGACCACAACCAATAAGGAGTTGAACAAAGAGGAGAGGGGGAGGTTGGTGATGAGGTTACAAGAGATTTGTTGAAAGGGACAAGAAGAGGAAGATTAGATGGGAGTGAGGGGGGGAACAGCAGGATGGGTGTTCAACTTGTTCTGCTAGCAAATGGAGCAGCCCTCAATGAATTTCTGAATGAATTGCACGAGGCCTGGCCACCAAAATTCAGAGGCAATGAGCTGGCAAGTCTTCAGGTAAACAGGCATTGAGCCTGTTTGCGATTAAAATGGCATGGCTCACGGAAGTAGATGAGGTTCTTGTGGTCAGTGAAGACCTGCACTAGGAAGGGGAATCCACAAAGGTAGTGCTGCCAGGCTTTGAGGGTCCTGATGATGGCAAGGGTTCTCTATTGTAGATATCATAGTTCCATTTAGCATGAATGAATGACTGAGAGAGATAGAAGCAGGGGTGCCAGTTGCCATTGGAGTCAGTTTGAAGGAGAATTGCGCCAATGGCATCATGAGAGGCATCAGTAGCAATGGTGAATGGGGCAGAGAGGTCAAGGAGACAAAGAATGGGTTTTAAAAGGAATGCTGCTTTCAGGGATTCGAAGGAGGTCTGGCAGGTAGGAGACCATTCCCAGGGTTTGGTTTTCTTAGTGAGGTTGATGAAGGGTCAAGCAATGTCTGAATAATGGTTGATGAACTTGCGGTAGAAGTTGGCAAAGCCAAGGAAAGATCAGATGTCCTTAACCTTGGAAGGTGTTGGCCAGGAGGCAATACCATCCAGCTTTACTGGGTCCATAGTGAGCATTCCAGGTTTGACAATCATTTCAAGGTATTCTACCTCAGGCATGGCGAAGTTACACTTTTCAAGATGAAGGTGGAGGTCGAGTTCCTTCATTTGTTAGAGGACTCGTCTAGTGTGGTCTGTATGGGTAGCATTATTTGGGAAGAAGATAAGAAGGTCATCCATGTAGATGACAAGCCATCCTTCAGCGATCATGTCTCAGAAGGAGTCATTCATGAAGTGTTGGAAGGTGGATGGGAAGTTGTTTATTCCAAAGCACATGACCATGGGTTTGAAGAGTCCTTTGTGGGTGATAAAGGTGCCCTTCCATTGGTCTTCCTCCTTGATGCGTAAATTGTTGTATTCCCATTGGATGTTGAACTTGGTGAACACCTTTGCTCCTTTGAGCTTGTTGACGAGGTCAGAGATAAGGGGAAGTGGATAGGCATCTCTGGTGGTGTGGAAGTTCAAGTATCTATAGTCTTGACAAGGGCAAAGCTTTCCATTCTTTTTTTTTGACAAAGAAGAAGGAGGGAGCTTGAGGGGATTTTAATGGTTGGATTTTCCCGCTTCAAAGGTTCTTTCTTCAAGAAAGTCCTCTGTAGCCTGCTGTTCATCAGGAGAGAGGAGGTAAACCTTTCCGATCTTAGGAATGAAGGTGTCATCTAGGTTGATAGTGTAGTCATAGAGTCTAGGAGGAGGAAGTCTTAAGGAGGCTTCTTCAGAAAACACTGAAGAGAACTCTGAATATTCTTCACCAATTCCCTCTTCATCGACATAGAAGAAGTTGTTCAATCTGTAACACTCTACATCATGGACTGCAGAAATGAAAATGTTATTCTTGGACTACTCTGGCTTCAAGCTGCCAATACCTCCATCAATTGGGAATGACAAACCATCACTATTCCAGAAACCATCGACCAGTCTGCACACCTCTACCACCTTCACACAGCAAACCTCCATCACCATAACTTCTACTTCTGAAAGCCTACTCTAATACCCAAAGCTGTACCCCTTTGGCATATCTATTTTACCCCTGCCCACAATCAAAATCTCTATGACTATCTAGAATTCAAAACTGAGAAACAATTCCTCAAAAAAGCCACTGTCAACCAAGTCATGTGCAGGGTCATGAGAGTGGGGTCCTGATTCATCCCAAAAGGAGACCCTTGAATCACTAAGCTCACCACCACCACCAACCTTGTCATTAAACAAGAGAAAGCCAGACCCAAGACAGTCCTTCCCCCCAAATACTCAGAATTTTCCTCTATGTTTTCCAAAGAAGCCTCTTTGAGACTCTCCCCTCTAGACCCTACAACCATGCTATCAATCTAGACATCACCTTGTTTCTAAGATTGGAAAGGTTTACCCCCTCTCTCCAGATAAACAGAAGGCCACAGAGGACTTCCTCGAAGAAAATCTTCAAAGTGGAAAAATCCAACTACTGAAATCCCTTCAAGCATTCTCCTTCTTCTTCATTAAGAAAAAGGACAGAAAGCTTCACCCCTGCCTGGACTATAGATACCTGAACTCCCACACCACCAAAGACACCTATCCACTCCCCCTCATCTCCAACCTTGTTGACAAGCTCAAAGAAGCCAAGATGTTTACCAAGTTCAATGTATAATGGGGGTATTACATACACATCAGAGAAGGAGACCAGTAGAAGGCACCTTCATCACTGTCCACAAAGGACTGTTCAAACCTACTGTCATGTTCTTCAGAATGAATAATTCCCCCTCCACCTTCCAATGCTTCATGAATGATTCCTTTCAAGATATGATCACTAAAGGATAGCTTGTCATCTATATGGACAACCTCCTCATCTTCTCTCTAGACAATGCCATTCATATGGAACACACTAAGCAAGTCCTCCAATGAATGCAGGACCTTGACCTCCACCTTCATCTCAAAAAATGTAACTTTGCCATGTCTGAAGTAGAGTATCTTGGAATGATTGTCAAACCTGGAACTCTCACCATGGACTCAGTAAAGTTAGATGGTATCACCTCCTGGCCAACACCTTCCAAGGTTAAGGATGTGCAATCCTTCCTAGGATTTGCTAACTTCTACTAAAGGTTCATCAACCACTACTCTGACATCACCTGACCACTTATTGACTTAACCAAGAAAACTAAACTTTGGGAGTAGTCCCCTGCCTGTTAGACCACCTTTGAGTCCCTGAAGGCCACATTTCTTTCAAAGCCCATCCTCCATCTTCCAGACCTTTCTACCCCATTTGCCATTGCCACTGATGCCTCTCAAGACACTACGAGTACTATTCTTCTCCAAACAGACTCCAATGGAGATTGGCATCCCTGCTCTTATCTCTCTCAGTTGTTCATCTCAGTGGAACAAAACTATATAACATCTATAATAGGGAACTCCTTGCAGTCATCAGAGCCCTTAAGGCATGGACCCACTACCTCCAAAGGTCCCCTTTCCCAGTACAGGTCTTCACCAACCATAAAAACCTCACCTACTTCTGAGAGCCACAACATCGCAATCATAAACAGGCTTGATGGCTCCTAGATATCACAGACTTTGATCTCCAGATCTCCCATATTCCTGGTCACCTCCTCACAGGACTTGACACACTCTTCCAACAACCAAATAAACTCACTTCTCCCTTTAAAGTCAATAATGAGGATGTCACCCTTCTTCCCCCCTCCCTCTTCATCTGGGCCATTGGCACTATCCTATCTTCTGCCATTGCTACCACTTCTGGCAATGACTCCCTTGTTCTTACCACCCTCCAAGCCTTAGATGACACCATTCCCCCTGCCTTTAAATCCTGCCTTAGTGACTGGCAATTCCATCATGGTGTTCTCACTTACAGGAATCATGTGTATATTCCTAATTCCCCTCTTTGCCATGACATCATCACCTGTTCTCATGACCACCCATCAGCTGGCCACCCTGGCTATCTGAAAACTTGCCAACTTGTCACTTCTGAGTTCTGGTGGCCAGGCCTCACATAGTTCATTTGGAAATTTATTGAGAGCTGCTCCATTTGCCAGTAGAACAAGTCAAACACCCACCCCACTGTTCCCCCTCTCACTCCCATCAAGTTCTCCTCCTCCTGCCCCTTTCAGCAGATCTCTTGCAATCTCATCACTGACCTTCCCTCCTCCTCTTCATTTGACTCCTTATTGGTCATGTTCGACCATGGGCTTATGAAGGGGGTAATTTTCTGCCCTATTAAGAAAACCATAACTACTGAAGGGATAGCATTCCTCTTTTTTCACAAAGTTTACAAACACTATGACAAAATCATCTCAGATTGAGGCCCCCAGTTCACATCTTCCTTTGCCAAAGAACTTGGAAAGGTACTTGGCTATGATCTCTCTCTCTCCACTGCCTATCACTCTCAAATCAATAGTGAAACCAAATGGGTTAATCAGGAAGTTGAGACTTACTTAAGGATCTTCTGCAGAGATAACCATACCTCCTGGGCTGATCACATCACCTACACAGAATTTGCATAACCACTGCCCTCACTCAGTTACCAGGAAATCCTCCTTCTTTCTGATGATGGGTTTTGAGCCCCATCCTCTTCTGACTATCATTGCCAAAACCAACCTCCCTGCCATTGAAACTAAACTAAAAGAACTCTCCACTGCTTGAGATGAAGCCTTAGCTGCCCACGAACTGGCCAGACAGGTTATGAACTCTCAAAATTACAGAGGATTTGTTCCATTCTCTAAAGGTGACAAAGTATGGCTCAAAGCTAAGAACCTAAAATGCTCCCTCACCTCCTCTAAATTTGACCCAAAACAAGAAGGACCCTTTATTATCACTCAAATCCTATCTCCCATCACCTATAGACTCCGCCTCCCAAAAACACAGAGCATCTACAATGTGTTCCATGCCTCCCTCTTATCACCCTATTGTGAAAATGGCATCCATGGACCCAATTTCCCTGCTTCACCTCTGGACCTTATATGTAGAAGGTGAGGAAGAGTATGAGATACTATGGGTTCTATGCCACAGAGGCTCACAGAACAATTGCATGTTCCTAATCCAATGGAAAGGATACACTGCCAAAGAAGATACCTGGATCCTAGAATAGGAGTCAAAACATGCTAAGTCTGCCCTCCTCGCCTATAAAAAACTTCATTTCTCTATTTTCTCTCTTTAGTTTTCTTTACCTCTCCCCTTTCTAAAATACAAAATGTCCCCTCCCACATGTACTTATCTAGAAATGTCTTCCATCTCCTCCATTTCCTCAGTTTCTTTCCCCATTCTGTTCCAACCTCTTTCTTCCATGCCCTCTTGCAAATCTCCTTCCCCTCCTTGTCACAGCAGCCTTACTCCTCCCACAAGCCCCCTCCAACAGGAACCCATCAGAGTAGAGGACTTCGACTTCGACATCACCAATGCCATGACCTTTGAGCATATGTCTTCTTCTCCTTCCTCCTTTCCAGTTGAGGAATGTGTCAACTGGCACCCCATGTCCCTTGCATGTCCCCCCTTCTTCATCCACCACCCCATCACCTCTATTGACATTCCTCAGAGTGCCCAGAGGTTCTGCTCCCAGGAGCATTTTGATGAGACAATGGTGAAACTCTGCCTTTACCTGAGGACTCTCAATATGTCCAACCCATCAATGTCCATGCTGACATGGACTCTCCCCTCCTCACTCTGTATAATGCCTTCATTTATACGTCATAACTAGGCCCCATCACTGAGAAGTTGGCTGGATCATCCAACACAAATGCCACCTTCCTAGCAGAACAGATTCGCCAGGTTAGAGTCTTAGCAGACAGAAGGCTTCTCTCAGCCCTCTATCAGTTAGGCATGCTTGACTTTATTGAAGATATAGACTGTTACCTCATTGACTTTTCCCTCTAATCTCCTGCTGGCATCCTTCCTACTTCTTTTCCAGAATACCACCTTGACCCCACCATCCTCTTCACCAGGATCATCACTGCTGAGGTAGAAGCTGTCTCTCCTACAGGGACTCTGAATGTTTCAAGGACACCATCCACATCCTCCTCCCCTCTTGACCCTATAGAAGAGGAACTTGTAAACTGCATGGAGGCACTTTACTTCTCGAAGTCCATTGCCTTGGAGGAGGAAAACATCAATGGAATAAATCCTGCCTACCATACCCATGTTTCTCTTTCCTCTGAAGAATGAATCATTGCTGCCTTTGAAGCAAGGATGGATGCCAAGGTAGACAAACCAATTAGCCAAAACCACTGCTTCTGGAATAGGGCATGTTTCCAATGCCACCACCTCTCCAACTTTCAGATGGACTGCCTCAAATACACCTGCCCATACTACAACCTGCCTACTTCTGAACATATCCAAGCCTGCTGTCCTCGCCATTGATACTCTCCTCCCAATCCCCCTTCTTCATCCTTATCCTCATTATTCTTGTCTAGAGGAAACTGCTGTCCCTCTCATCACTCTTTCAGAACCTCCAGCAGAAGTCATCCTCTTCCTATCCTTGCTCCTTGCCCTCATCAGGAACCATTCCCTGACTGAAGGCAACCTTTAACCACAATAGTCTTATATACCTTGACTTCAAAACAAAAACTTAAGAGGGATCAAGTATAGGTTAGAGGGTATCCAACCAGAACAAAACTGGCTTGTTCAGTGGGTTGTATTCACTTTATATACTATGAGGACATGCGCACAGACCACATGAGGGCAGGCGTAACTACTGACTAAGGCATAACCTATTATCTATATATAGCTAAAGTAATCCCATGAGTGTGAGAGAATTAAGTACACATGTGAGTCTAGACTATGATGTCATAGATAAGGGATAAGGTCACGTGACTAAGCACATGACTGATCATGTGATTGGCTAACTAAGCAGGTCACATGATCATGAAAGTATGAATCAAAAGAAAAAGTAAAGGTGTTTAACTTAGAAATGTAACATTACCCCCCAACTAGGCCTGAGATTCCAGATCAGGCAGGGTAGTTCCCAAAGTGAAGTTCATGACTGGCATGGTAAAAAGAGAGTTAAATAACATACAAGCCATTTTTAGGCATCTAAGTGTGGAAGGCTTCCACTAATGGAATTCATCTATGGCATGCTGTGCTTTCTTCAATCTGGAGGCTGGCTCCCAAGTGTGATCTGATTCATTATAACCTTTCCAATGCACCAGGTATTGAAAGCCATGACCTATGGGGTGGGAGTTAACAATGTAATCAACCTCAAATTCTTCCAATCCTTCATCATTGACAGAGATCAGTCCAGGATATATGATAGGCTGGCCTGGCAATGGTTCCATATATTGTTTAACTTGGGATACATTAACAATTGAATGAGCTTTGACGAATTTAGGGAACAGAAGTTCTACACTATTGGTAAAGATCTTCAAGATCTGATATGGTCCGATCCTGCATTCTGTTAATTTTCGAGATGGTTGATCATCAAGATCAAGATGTTCAGTGCTAAGCCAAACTAAGTCTCCAATAGAATACTCCAGTGCTGCCGAATGATGTTTATCCGCTTGCACTTTCATGCATTTGCACATTTTTTCTAGATTTTCTTTGGCCGATTGTAGGTTGGCCTTCATGTTTTCTGCGAATTCTTTAGCAGCCAGTGCTTTAACCAAGGTTGGTTCAAAACCAAGGTGTGGGGAAAATGTTTTTGTGAGCTGGAATGGAGAAAAACCAGTTGATGCGGATTTGGTGTTATTAAAATTAAACTGGGCAAGGGCTAGCCATTCAACCCATTGATCCTGTTTTTCTGCTATGAAGAGATGGAGATATTGATTAAGTTCGCGGTTAACACATTCCATTTGTCCATTAGTCTGGGGGTGATATGCCATAGACATCTTCTTTTTGATTTTTAATAATTTAAGAAGATCGCACATCATTTGACTAGCAAACTGCAGTCCTCTATCCAATACTAGGGAATCAGGAAGTCCATGATGCTTCCATACATAGTCTCTATATAGCTCCGCTGTTTCCCATGATGTAACTGTTTTCTTGATTGGCATGGAGGCAACTTCTTTTGAGAACCTATCTACAACCATGAGGATGCTATCAAAGCCATGTGACTTAGGGAGACCAGTAATAAAATCTGCACTTATGCTTTTCCAAGGTCCCTCAGGGACTTCTAGCGGTTGTAATAAGCCAGCTGGGGCTGTGTTGTTTGGCTTCATGCATGCACATCGTCCACATGATCGGCAGTATTCCTATACTTGTGCCTTGATTCCTGGCCAAGAATAATAACGAGAAATGAATTCCTGAGTTTTCTTGGCTTCTTTATGTCTAAAGATCAGATAATGATGGAACTGAGTGATCACTGATTGTGTAAAATCTACTGAGACTCAAAGTTTGTTGCTATAATAAAATAATCCTTCATGGAGGATTAACCTATTAGGAGTTTTATAACCCAAATATATGGCTTTTATTTTATCGAAGAGTGATATGTATCTCGTCAAGAGACCGTATACAAGTTTCTGGAATAAAAACCATCTGCTTATTGTTGTTTTCAATTCCTTCTCTATGATCTTTTCTTCTAAAGAGGGCGTCTGCTTTTCCCATAGAGGTGCCTGGTTTATTTATAAGATTATAGTCAAATCTAGATAGATATTGTGCCCATTGAGCCTGTCATCAGTTTAGGTTTTGGCTCTTCATAAAGTATTGCAGATTCTTATGATCTGTCCAGATTTCAAAAGGATGTCTAGCACCTTCTAAATAATGATGCCATTGCTCAAGTGAAAGAATGATCATGAGCATCTCCTTGTCAGCTATAGGGTAGTTTCACTGTTCTGGAGTCATGGAGTGCGACATGTAGGCCACCGGGTGCCATTTGTCATCTTTCAATGTTGAGAGCACAGCTCCTGTTGTGAAGTCTGAAGCATCATATTCTACTCTATAGGGGGTTGTGTCATCTGGATAAGCCAGTATCAGAGCTGAAGTAAATCTAGATTTGAGTGTTTCAAATGCTTTCTGTTGAGCTTCTCCCCAGCTCCAGGGTTAATCTTTCTTTGTTAGGTTGTGAAGTGGTCTAGTCACTAAGCTGTAATTGGTGATGAAGCGTCTATAAAAGTTCACAAGTCCTAGAAAGCTTCTAACCACTTTTACATTAGAGGGGACTGGCCACTCGGTGATTCCTTCACATAACACATCCATGCCTAGCATGTTAACCTTTTGTACTCCGAAAAAGCATTTTTCAGGTTTTACAAATAAATCATTTTTCTGGAGTCTATCCAGAATCTTTCTAACCATTTCCTGATGGTGTCTCTTGTCACCCTTGGTGAAGATAAGTAAGTCATTGATATAGATTATGACGACATTGTTTATATTGGCAAAGATCTCATTCATTATTTGTTGAAATGTTGCCAGGAAATTACACATTCTGAAGAACATGACCGTGGGTTCAAATGATCCTAGGTGACAAACAAAGGCTCCTTTCCATTTGTCACCTTCTTTTATTCTCATGTTGTTATAACCCCAACGGAGATCTATTTTGGTGAAATGCCTGCTTCCTTTCACTTTATCAATGATCTGTGAAATGGGTGGAAGAGAATAATTGTTTTTAATAGTTCCTTCATTTAAATATCTGTAGTCCATGACCATTCACTTCTTTCCATCCTTCTTTGGAATAAAGAATATCAGGGATGTTTGTGGTGATTTAGAAGGTCTGATATAACCCTTTGAGAGTTGGTCTTCCACAAATGCTTTGACTTCGTCCTGTTCAGTCGGGTTCAGAGGAATTAATCTTCCTTTTTTTGGAACAAAGTCCAGTTTTAAATCTACAGCATAGTCCCAAAGTTTTTGCTCAGGCATTCATTTGCTAGCCTTTTTTGAAAAGACATCTAGGTAGTCATGATATGCCTCAGGCACTAATTTGAACGCTTCTTCAGGCTCTAGGCCTTTATAAGGTTCTATAACATGGATTTGCACTGCGTAATCCTTTTCCATTTCATCCATGTGAGTCGTATATGGCATTCAATACCTGGCAAGAAATAGGACATTGACTTAATATCACCTTTCCTTTTGTCCAATCTATTAAGCCATGTGTATCCCAGGATCATTTGATTCCTCCCCAGGTTCATGACATCAGCTGTGACTTTTTCACAATGTTCTAGATAGTCTATGATTAAATCGGTGGTGTATGCAATACCTCCTGCCAAGTTTATGGTTCCATCTACATTATAAACTGGTACAACCAACTCCAGTGGTTTCAATGAGATGTGTTCATGCTTGGCGTAAGCTGTGTCTAAAAAGATTCCTGTAGCTCTGCTATCTAGGAGTGCTCTAGTCGGAATATTTTTGGTTTTTGTGATTATGTCAATTTTTATGCCTAGTTCTCGCTGGAGTTGCAAGATGTGAACTTTCCACTCAGTTGGGTTCTGAGGGATGGAACTGTTTTTTATTTTTGTATAAGCCAAATCAAGCCTCCCTTCCTGGAGAGCATGCTCTTTCGAGATTGTGGCTTCGGTTGTTACTTCTGGTAGGCTACCACATTGAGAAGTAATGTCTATAAGAGAAGAAATACAAGGTACATAAGAAGAATCTGAAGCCATTTTGGCAAGTTCACGCATGTCATAATAAGGGTTATCTATTTTTTCAATTTTCTGAATTATCGGCATACTATCTACAATTTCCCATTCACAAGGTTCTATTTCAAGACAAGAGAAAAGATTTGAAGAAGATGAAACTGAGTGAGAAACAGAGGTTGTGCTAGCACTATCTAGGCATCGAGCACAAGAAGGAAGGGAACTATTGCTACGTAAAAAATTAGAGTCTGTGGAAGAGTTCTTATCCAATAAGGTCTCCCTCACTCTTTTCCCTATTTGGTAACTTCTAAATCTCGAAAGTAGGCATGTGCTGCCTCCAGATCCATTCCTTGGATTGCCTTTGACCAGTTAGGCAATTGCTTCTCTGAAGATGGGGTCATTTGTTCGACTGTCCTTACTGAAGAGGCTGGTTTGAATTTGGAGCACTATTTTCTGTGCCCTCCTCTCAAGAATCCACACTCTTTATACCGAGTGGAAGGTGCCTTGCAATTTTTGGCCTGATGGCCATCTTTGCCACAATTGAAGCAGCCAAGTGATGTTTGGCGTACATCCGAAGATTCAATGGTGTCAATATCTATCGCATTTGGATTGTAATGGTTGTAGGAGGAGGAGGAGGAGACGACAGTTTTGTTCCCTGTCTCAAAAGCTTTGATTGCATTGGCATATTTTTGGATCATGCAGATATACTGGTGGATGTCATTAGGCCTTTCTCCTTGCATGAATATATGGTGGATGATGTCCTGACGGCAGTTTCATTCAAGAAGGGTGATTCCCATCATGGGATCACATTGTGCTTGGTCATACAAAGCCAACCAATGAGTTAAGAAGACTTGTATCCTCTCATTTCTGCCTTGTTTGCAATCCATTAATTATCTTATTGCTATATCTCTTTCATTCCTGATTCAGAAATGGCTATTGAGTAAGGCTTTGATCTTGTGGAGGTCGAGCCAGGGTGGAGTGTTTGGGAGCTTTCATTTTTTAATTTCATTTTGGGCCCAGGCTCCTGCTCTGTTTTTGTCTTTTTCTCCCACCTCTCCTATTCGTGAGAGTATTCCCAGAGTTGTGCTTTTATTATCCAAGAACATTTCTTTGTTGGCCTCTTGGAATACCAACATCTTGGTCCACCATTTGTCAAATCTCATGTATGACCCATTGAAGATTCCTGAATCTGGAATGACTTCTACCCTCTTCTTTCCTTGTACTGGAAGAGAGTATCTCTCAAAGGCTTTGAGGATTGCCTTCACATCGTCAGATATGCCCCCTAGATCAAGGTCTTCTTGGCCCTTTTGGCTTGTGTCTAGGGCTTCTTGGGTTTGGAACTCAAATTCCTGAATTTGCTCACTTTTTGCCTTGTTCTCGGCTTCTAACATGTCCACACATCCGAGTAGTGATAGCATCAGGGTCTGTACATCTGTGAGCGGGATTTTGGGGTCTTTTTATTTCAAGCCCAATGGACAGGGAGTGGGTGAGTAGGATTCATAGGTGGGCTGGGGATGGTCATACAAGCCCAATGGTTCTATGCTCATTGTTATGCAGGAGCATTCTGGCTCCACTACAGACGGTAGTCTTCTCGACTTTAGCCGCAACGATGGTCAACTAGACGTTGTTGGGAATCACGAGGCAAACGCCGCAAGGCAATGTCGAGGATCTCACAAGGAGTCGCGTCAAGACGTTCCAAGGGTTTCGAGTTGAAGGCTAATGACAAAGCCTTTAGGGGACTCAGAGAAGGTCTTGCTCGCAAGCGGAGGCAGATGGAACTAGAACGCTACAATTGTGCAGAACTAGCTAAGGGACACCATCATACTACGAAGGGTATTTATACCATAAGGTAAGGTGCACAGACCAAGCTGTGTTCGTAGTAGTGAAAGAGAGAAGGACATAAAAGGAAAGAGGACGCGTAATACAATGTCAGAGGAATACAAAAGAGGAAGAGAACAGCGGCGAAAAGAAAAGAAGTATTACTACAGCGGGTCGTTGATGACAAAGGCATCTTCCCCGACTAAAGAAACGGAAAAACGAATGTGACGTAAGATGTAGGACACCTCCACCAAAGGGATACCCTCAGGCTCAACCTGAATTGTAACACTCATGGTTGGGAACTAGAAATTCTACATGGCTTTCATAGAGGTGTTGTGTTGGGTCGATAAGTGTAGGGACGTGATCCCCTTCAAGTGCAAATCTGAAGAATTCAAATTGTAACCAGCAGGGCCAATTTTCTCCTTCAAATATTAGTTCGAAGTTTCCTGCAGGTGTATTGTTGGTGTCCTTGTCTTCGGGTTCAATGAGAGGGAGACAAGGTATGGGTAGAATTTCCCGAACAGCAAGGTACTGATTGGAAGCTATGGTAACTATATACAAGGGGAGGATCTCACAAAGAGTCACTTCACCCTTATCGTGGTTGGAGGATACTGAAATGCCTGGCTATGGCACAGATTTAGCTCTGTAAGGCTGTGGATCTTATTTATCCTCAAAGAATCACGTGATTCGAGGTGGTGTTATCATCACAAGATGCCACTGCCCACTATGCAGTAAGGGATTAATACTATTGGGAGTGGGTAGCCATGTCCTCTTGAGTGAGGTCTATGTGCTACCAAAGTAAACTCCTTTGCAGGTCATACAAACCCTCAAGCAATACGGTTTAGAGAAGGTTGTAGTCCTTCTCTTATCATGGTACAACCAGATAGTCAATGCTATCAGTCTCCTTCACTCTGGAGTCCGAGTATGGGTGCATAATATGGGTGTGTGTATGAGAGGTATAGTGTTTGACATGTCTACTGGTGTCAAGGTAGGTAAGGAAAGTAGTCTTGTTCTAATGAAGGCAACCTTTAACCACAATGGTTTTAGGTACCTTGACTTCAAAACAAAGACTTAGGAGGGATCAAGTATAGGTTAGAGGGTATTCAATCAGAACAAGACTGGCTTGTTCAGTGGGTTGTATTCACTTTATATACTACGAGGACACGTGCACAGACCACATGAGGGCAGGCGTAACTATTATCTATATATGGCTAAAGTAATCCCACGAGTGTGAGAAAATTAAGTATACGTGTGAGTCTAGACTATGATGTCATAGATAAGGAATAAGGTCATATGACTAAGCACATGACTGATCATGTGATTGGCTGACTAAGCAGGTCACATGATTGCAAAAGTATGAATCGAAAGAACAAGTAAAGGTGTCTAATCTAGGAACATAATACTGACTATGACCATGACCTTAATAATGTTATCCCTCAAGAAGAATGGGACAACATTGACAGAGAACAAGCCTGGACCACAGATTATTGATTGAGTCAGTAACTCAACAGCTAGAATTGGGGTAATGTTATGATTGGCCCCTCTTTTTCCTTCTTTTCTCTTCTTTCTTGCCTTTAACTACATCTTTTGCCTCTATCTCATTCATTGTTTATATTACCATTCTTCTCTTTCGTCATGACTCATTCAACATGATTCACTGTTCCTGGATCTACCACTCCATTCTGTTCCTTCTTGCTTCAATACCTTTGATTCTACTTCCTTCTATACCTTTACTCATCTGCAGCTTTGTGACTTATCCATACTGCAGATGATTCAATCCATTCCAGGTGATTCCATTGCCTTTTATTGATTACTCATAACACCTCTCCCTTAGTATAAATACTCATCCCTGTACTCATATATACCTTAAGCTAGAGCTACTTGAATTATCATCGCTCTTAGCCCAAAGTCTCTTAGTCTCTAGGTGTGTGCCTCTCCTAGTCCTCAGTACCCTTTGTCCTTAGTCATCCTACAGCCCTATAGTCAGAGTAGTGACTCTTGCCCAAAGCCTTCAGCCTTAGCCTTTGAGTCTTTGACTGACCCTACCCAGGCCAGTTGTAACACATCCATTTCAAAACACTAATACCAAACAGTTTTGCACCTTTGACTCATTACATTGAAATCAAGTGTTCTTTGGTAATGTTTGGTCATACAAACAAACATACACATATTAGAACCATGTCTGAGTAAAATAGTTCACATGCATCTTTGTTTCCAACCACAACCATCATGAGATCCATTTCTCCTACTCAACAATCTATGCTTGATGCTGGCCAATCTGCTTGCTCTATTGCATCCACTACTGGTCTCAATGTGTCTACCATATTCAGATTACACTCCAAAGAGTGTTCTGGGCTCCAAAAAGCTACTGAAGGTTGTCCATCCAAGCTTTCTTCTGCTAATGTCTAGCATGCCATTCATCTCATCTCCTCTGAAAAGGCAGAGAATGCTATTCAGGTGACTAAGGCACTCACCAATATAGTCAACCAGCCTCTCTCTACCTCCACAGTATGCAGACAGTTGAGGAAGACAGGTATGAAAGCTATGGTCAAGTGCAAATGGCCTCTTCTTTCAGCCAAGCATCATAAGGCTTGTCTAGACTTTGCTTATGCTCATAAAGATTGGACTCTAGAGAACTGGAAGAAGGTAGTATTATCTGATAAGAACAAAACCAATTGCCTAGGGTTAGATGGGCACAAGTGGATGTGAAAAAAGGCAGGGGAAGGGCTAAGTGATAGGCTGGTAGAAGGTATAGTGAAGTTTGGAGGAGGTTCTTTGATGATATGGGGTTGTATGACTTGACAGGGAGTTGGCTATGCTACCAAGATTGATGGTAGGATGTATGGGGACCTTTACCTTCAGATTTTGAAGGATGAACTGCTCAATTCTTTGCAGTTTTATGATTTTGATCCTCCTGACATCATCTTTCAGCAAGACAATGACTCCAAACATACTTGCAAGAAAGTAAAGGATTGGCTTCAAGAGCAGGATTTTCATACTATAGTATGGCCTGCACAGTCTCCTGACCTTAACCCCATTGAGCACCTCTGGGGTTACCTCAAAAGAAGACTAGCAGATCATGAATCCTCTTCTAAGGAGATTCATGAATTATGGAAGAGAATTTAGGTTGATTGGGAAGGAATACCAGTTGAGGAGTGTCAGAATTTGATAGAGAGCATGCCTAAAAGGATTGAAGCAGTTATCAAGGCAAAGGGAGGCTATACCAAGTACTAATATACCCTGGAAAGTGAAAGGTGCAAAATTGTTGCAATGATATTGGTGTTTTGAAATGGATGTATCTTTGCAGTATGTAAGCAAAATCACATGACCCTGGGTACAAAGTTGTAGCCAAGGGTTTGTACTTTATTTGTTCCCACCAAAGCAAAGTGAAATTACCACAATTGATTGTGGGGTGCTTCACACCCCAGTTTGGGGTTAGGCATTGCAATGTTTTGCACCTCACTGTAAATACATAGAGTGGCTAGGACTACATGTGATTTAGATAGTTATGAAATATAGAACAACATGTGATTCTAATGATCACATGTTATGTTAAGCTATGATAGGGAAAAACCCCTTTCAAACCCTACAAGCCCTTACAGATGTGCATGTTGTTATACCTCCATCAAATATCAAATTTGATGGACACCTTTGCTTCTTTGAGTTTGTTGATGAAATCAGAGATTAGAGGGAGTAGATAAACATTGCAGGTGGTGTGGGAGTTCAGATACCTGTAATCCTGGCAGGGGCAAAGCTTTTCATTCTTTTTTTTACAAAGAAAAAGAAGAATATCTAGATGTTTCTACTTCAGAGGTTTTCCTCAAGGAGGCTTTTTATTCATCAGGGGAGAGGGAATAGACTTTCCCAATATTTCAAATAAAGATGTGATCTAGGTTGATGGTGTGATTGTATGGTTGGGAAGGGGGGGAAGTCATGCAGAGGCTTCCCTAGAAAATACAGACTCTGAAAAAATTCAGAATAATGTGAGAAAAAATGACTTTTGATTTAGCCTTCTCTTGCTTAATAGCCAGGTTAGTGGCAGTGGTGAATTTGGCCATGCAAGGATCTCCTTTCAGAATAAATTGAGATCTACATCTTATGACCCTGTACATGACTCAATTTACTATGGCTTTTTTGAGGAATTGTCTTTTGGCTTCAAAGCCTGGGTAGTCATATAGGTTTCAATTTAAGGCTGTGGTGATATAAATATATCTGAGGGGCACTAGTTTGAGGTCTGGAGTAGTAGATTTTTTGAAGTGGGAGTCATGATGAAGGAGATCTGCAATGTGAAGATGGTAGAGGTGGGCTGGCTGATTGACTGATTCTGGAATGGTGAGGATCTGTCATTCCCACTCTATAGAGGGGTTGGCTGCATGAAGCCAGGGTAATCCTAGAATAACATTCTTATTTCTGCAGTCCATGATGTAAAGGGTTACCAATTGAAAAATTCCTTCTATGTTGATGAAGAGGAAGGTGGTGAAGAGTATGCCTCCCTTCTTATTGGTGGATTAGTCTACATTTCATACCTGAATAGATATCTTAAGGAATTCTCTAGGAAGGTTATTCCTTTGGACAAAGGCTCAATTAATGGTCTATAAGCTAAATGGGGATCTTTGTTGCTTTTGATGAGGTGGATACAAGTATAGGTGCTGGTGCACATGTAATGAGAATACATAGAGGATCCTAGCATCATATGAGGCTTCTTTTTCAAAGATCCAGATAAACAAGGTTTTCTCCACACAGGTTCTTCCTTATTATCTTCTACAGTGCCTAAGGCAGAGATTTATTTCTGTTCTACTTTAGCAACTTTTCTGTTAGTTTGGAGGAGGGCTCTAGAGGTGAAAGTGGTATAGGAAACAGCACTATGGTTATGTTTTCTGCAATGAATGCATAGCCCCATCTTGAAGCATTGCTCTCTTTCTTTCTAGAAGAGCTTAGAGACTCAAACAGCATTGATGTCTATAGCATTAGGGTCTTTTTCTTTGGACAAAGAGGAAGTCTAGGTAGAGGTGAAGATGAGGGTAGTGGATACTTGTCCTTTATAAAGCTAGAAGGTTTAATATGCTCTTCTCTGTTGGTCATGGAGTCTCTAAGTATAGGAGTATTAGTTATTGATGGTAGTTGATACCTTATCCATAAGATAAATCTGTTCTATAAAGGAGGGGAAAATGTTGATTAAGAAGTAGTGGCAGAGAATAGATTCCTCCTTTACTCCTATAATGGCAATTTTGCTTTGAAATCAGGTGATATAGCTATTCAGAGAGGAGTTATAGAGATCTGGTTTATTGGGTTCCTTAGTTATTTTGAATGAAGAGAGCTAGGAGAGGGCATTGGCTATAACATTAAAAGATTCAAAGGCCTTTTTAAAGTTATCTACAAAGTTTTTCCAAGTTCCTATGGTGATGGCATTATCAGTAGTGCACTTGGCATCATAGATGTCAGCCCAGGAGGTGGCTGTTCCTTCCTTCATAAAGGAGAGAGCACAGCTGATCTTATAAGAGTTATCAACATAGATCTTGGCATTAATAAAGAGATACAGTTGTATTAACCACAGCCAGGCTAAGGCTTTGTCATGAAAGCTGTCAAAGGTTCCAGGATAAGAGGAATGTAACTTGGTAGGCTTGGTGGTGTCTTTGGTGGACATGGTGGGAAAAGGCACTATGAAGATGGGGGGGATAGGTGGTCTAGATAGAAATATGCTAGCAGAAAAATGATGGGATAACTTGATGGCTAATGTTATGCTGGGGCATCTAACAATCAATGATCATCTCAGCTATATTCAATCAACAATATATTGGTGGAGCTTACAAGGAATAATACCTTATCATATCAAGAATCTCATGAAGATTCACATCAAGACATCTAAGGGCTAAGAGATTGTCAATGAATGGCAACATTGCTCAAAGACCTTGATCTTAAGAGGGTCTCACTGAGTAGCAGAGGAAGAGACTAGATAGATGCTTATATTGTATAAAACTAGCTAGGGAACACCATCATGCTATATCTGGTATTTATACATGAGTATATGGCATACAGACCAAGCTGTGTGTGCAGCAGTGAAACAGAGAGAGACATAAAAGGAAAAGAATATATAATTTAAGAACAGAGGAAGACAAGACTGGAATGGAACTGCATAGAACAAAGAAGAAAGTTCACCAGTGGGAATCAATAATAAAAGCATTGTCATTAGTAACAAAGAGAGAAAAAGATGAATGAATTATCATGAAGGATGCCTGTATGGAAGAAATACCCTCAGGGTCAAGTTGAATTGTAATAGCTAAGAAGATGGTTTCATCCTCAAAGATGGGAACATTCAAGCCAAGATCTGTCTTGTCATCACTAGACAAATGATAGGGGTGCTTAGGAGAGTCTGTGGAGCAAGGTCTTCTCTTCAAGAGGAGGAAAGGTTGACAAAGGAACAAGTGAGAGGAAAGTGTTTTAAGAAGTGGTGGCAGTGGAAGAAGCTGGTGCTTTCTTGGAATGAGAGTAAGGATGTTTAGAAGAAATGGTGGCAGCTCATAGCAATAGTGGCTGAGAGGAAAGCTAGAGCTTTTATTATAACTGGCCCAGGTAGGATCAGCCAAAGACTTGAAGGCTGAGGCTAAAATAAATAGGCTAAAATCACTATTCCTACAACAAGGGCTATAGAAACAACAAAGGACTAAAGAGATAAAGGAGCCATATGCCTAAAGACTAAGAAATGAAGGTTCTGAGCAAGAGCACTATATTTCAAATAGCTCTAGCTTAGATATTTAGCTATACAAGAGCAAGTATAAGTACTCAAAGAGATACATGATTAATACATTATTTCTGTATCTTCAGTGTTGAAACCATACAGATTCCACTAGTACAGCCAAGGGTATACAGTTCAAGTAATAAAACACAAGGAGATATAATAAGATGGAAATAGAAAATATCTTTAGTAGAAAACTTACTAAATAATAGAGCATGAGTGTGAGGATCTAAGGAGGTATCAATTACTATGGCATGAGTGATAGAGACCTTCATGTATTAAAGTGATATAAGCCCCTCATATACTGTATGGAACATGTTGTGTGTATATATTTACATGTAGAATGTTTCAGAAGAAATATACATAAGTCATATGTCAACTGATTCACAGTAATGCATAGCACTAGTAAGCCAATAGCATAAGTCTCTCTTATCTAATACAATTAGGGAAATGATAAAAATATAACAATTATGTAATAAACATATAATATGGTCTATTAAGACACATGATCAAGTCTAGAACTAGCAGCTATAAAACAGAGTCCAAAAGCTACCATTTCAATATTTCTTCTTATTAAGCTAAGTGAGATTCTAGAAAGGATAATTCACTATGCCTAATTATAATGAAAAGAATTAAAAATAACATTTTTTGTGAAAATTGATCTTTCATAGGAATATAAAAGAGATTTTATATGTATCTAAGCTAGTTGTTTAGCTGTCTCTGTCATGGCAATATACTTAGCTTTTGCAGACAATAAAGTAATTGTGGTTTGTCTGTGAGATATCCAGAAAATAATACAAACCAGTGGCTGATTTTTGATTTTCTAAATCTGCAACTCTATCAGTATTACAATAAGCAGTGAAATTGTTAGTCTTTGCTAATCCATTGTAAAAAATGCAGGAAACTGCATGGGTAAATCCATGGATATCCCAGTGCCTATCTGGTACCCATATCTGTCACAACCCAGATCTGCACTCACAGATACATACTCATGCATGGCAGATACCACAGGTCAATATCCATGATAGATAAATTGGTTATCCCATAGATCACAGTACTAACATTGCACTGTTGTTATTATGTCATGGTGCCATATGGCATCATTGTATCATTGATGTCACAAATGGGATGATATTACATCAATCAATAGCATGTCACACTGTCTTGCTATTATTATTATGTTGTGGTATATTGTTACATCATGTCATTGCATTACCATCACTGCCACTGTGGAAAGTAAAATATATGAAGTTCAGTGGCAGATTAATGGTATTTAAACCAGGCATTCAGTAGGTAATTACATAAATATCATTGAAAAAAAATCCACTGAACTAGCAACTACAGACAGCGCTGTATGCGCTTGGAAGAAAAGGAGTATGTATTGTATGTGCTGGTGTACAGACGATACAATACAAGGTGCTACTAGGGGATGAGTGTAAATGAGTAGAAGGAGAGAGGGAGTGGGTAAAGTGCATAGCACTTTCCGGTCCAGAATGGGAGAGACCTGCTGGGTGGGCATGAGCTGTGTGGGTGGGAGGGACTGCCTCACAGTGGTAGCTTGCATAGTGGGTGCTCTTGCATGCTCTGGGGACCCAGTGGATGAAGCTGCAAGATGATGAGTTGGTGAAGGACGAGTATAGGTGTGGTAAGGTGGGTGCGACAAAGAGTGAAGGCAAATGGAGTCACAGACAAGCAACGTGGCGGTATGAAGAAGAAAAGAAGATGCCACTTACATTGCTGGTCCGAAGTCCTTGTACTCCGGCCTTACATGTGCCTTGCTCGGCCGCAGTACAACACACTATGGACGGCACTGTGTGTGCTTGGAAGAAAAGGAGTATGTATTGTATGTGCTAGTGTACAGATGATACAATACAAGGTGCTACTAGGGAATGAGTGTAAACGAGTAGAAGGAGAGAGGGAGCGGGCAAAGTGTGTAGTGCTTTCCAGTCCAGAACAGGAGAGACTCAGCCTGGTGGGTGGGCATGAGCTGCATTCCCAAACTTCCCAAATGGTAGGAGTGGCATGTGACATGCATGGCTGTGCACCCAGGAGGTAGTCAGAGGCAGGTACTATTATGCAGGAGCATTCTCCCATATTGCAAATGGCAATCTTCCTGACTATACCTGCACAATAGGAAGTCATCAGGGCTCACAGGGTACATGCTGCAAGGCAACGTCGAGGATCTCAGCATGAAGAGTCATATCAGACATTCCAAGGGTTTCAAGTTGTAGACAAATGTCAACGTCTAAGGATGACTTGAAGAGGGTCTCGCTCACAAGTAGGGACAGAAGGAACTAGAACACTACGATTGTGCAGAACTAGCTAAGGGACACCATTGTACTATGAAGGATATTTATACATGAGTACATTATGCACAGACCATGCTGTGTTCATAGTAGTGAAAGAAAGAGAGACATAAAAGAAAACGGGACATGTAATACGAGAGCAAAGGGAGGCAAAAGAGGAAAAGAACAGCGGCAAAGGAAAGAGAAGTATTATAAAGGATCATCGATGACAAAGGCATCTTCCCCTACAAGATGAATGGAGAAACAGATACAACATAAAGTATAGGACATCTTCACTGATGGAATACCTTCGGGTTCAACCTGAATCATAACACTACCCCCTTTGTATGGTGGATGCCCAGAGTCCATAATTAAATTAAGTCAAATCTCCTTCCATATTGCATTCAATGGTATTATCCATGTCATCATCCGATGGAGCAGGAGATTGACCAGTGAAAGGGCAGTTCTTGATGAAGTGCTCAGAGGCGTTACAGAGTTGACATATAAGAATACATGGACAGGAGTGGATTGGGTGTCCACATTGTTGGCATAAGTCACAACAATAGTGGGAGCATTCAGAGAAAGTGTGATGTGGGCTGGTGCAAACCAGGCAAGGAGGTCCTGTGGTCTGCTCAGTAGAAGGGTCATTTCCATGTTCATTCCAAACATGGACAGGGACAGGACATGTCGGGAGACAGGGGAGGGAAGGAAGGGACAGGGATGGGGATAGGATCAGGGGAGGAGTGTTGGATGGAGGAGGGGTAGGGGATGCCAACAATGGAGGTTTGGTCATGACGGCGGTTTCGAGAGAGGGAGGGGGATTCTGGAGAACCAGGTGAGTGGACATGATGCGAAGATGGAGGAGATGAGGAAGGGCTGCTCTGAGGAGATGCCAGAAGTTGGGGAGTGAGGGAGACAGATGGAGTGGCACACCTGCCGGTGAATGGTCTCGCAGGGGTAATGGTAGGGCGCCCATTCCGAAAGGGGTTTTTGTAAGGGGCCAACATCTCGAGGTATGCGTCATGCTGAGATTCTAGCATCCCTTCCCAAAGGGGGCGGAGAATATGCCAGAGGTCATTAGCAGGGAGGAGAGTGATGGCGTCAGAAAAGTAGGAATGGAGAAGAATGTCAAAGCAGCAGTATCATAAGTCATGAAGGATGTCCTTTAAAGAACATAAGGTTGGAAAAGAAGAATGGTCCATAGGAATAAAAAGATTGAGATGAGTGTAGGTGAGGTAGATTT
>JBBPLX010000301.1:0-29645 GCA_038090015.1 Leccinellum albellum | reverse complement strand
ACAGTGCCCTTGTCTAAATTCCTTGCTAGACGCCTCCAAGTCTAGTGTATGTAGTGAGTAGTGCCCCAACTGTAGGCCCTGTATCTGCGCCCGGGGTGAATCTCTTACGGTTATCTCGCTGTGATCGATGGGTGATCGCCCTGATGATTCAGTTTGCTTGTGCTGTGGGACTCATGCAAAGATACGGCCCCCGCTCCCCTCACGAAACATGATCTCAAACCGCTTCCCAATCGGTTGGGGAAGGAACCATTTCGTGAGTGAAATACGTCCATTTGTAATCTACGTGCGGCTGCTTTTTCGTCTTTTCTCTTGTTACGAACGCGGTAATATTTGTATTTTCTTTCACGGATCGGAAGGGATGGAGAATGGATCTGAGGTGACTCAGTATTCATTCTTGATCCGTGTTCATCTAGGCCTTAGAAGCACTAATACGTCAGATCGTGGGCATCAGCTGGCCACAGTCCAACAGCTGGGGATTGCCCTCGCTGTCCCATCAGGACCGAATTCGAAACACCGGCGCCTGGAGAATGCAGCAGCTAGCACTATTTCACATTCTGCAGCCTGGAGTTAACTGTGGCACTGGTAGTAGTACTGATCGATCGATCATCGATCAATCATGGTCCTGGGCCTTGGAGGCAGTGGCGTTGGAGATTAAGAACACTACGAGCCCACAGTGGTATTACCTCCGAGTCGGAGTCGAAGCAGCGTGCAACTCTTAGCTCTAGCAGGCTGTGCGACATTCTGCCACACGCGCAACGTGGCACCAGCAGCACTACATATCAAAGTAAAGTGTCACGGGTGCAAGGATAAGGCCTAAGGTCTCACCACCATCGATAAACACCGCCTCGGAGTATTGCTGAACCTGTCTGAATTTGGGCAGGCATCTCTCTGCGGCACTCGATGATATCACCTGATGGTGAGGACTCATGAAGACACTGGCAGCTATAACTCGGATTTGCTGAAAATAGTATGGTGTGAGAAAATGGCATGTGGACTCGGATAGTACATACAAGTAATCCGCTCGGTGGAGGCCTCCGCAACTGTACCTGTGGAAATCGCGAACCAGATGTACCATGACCAGGAGATACGGAACCTCGGCCTCGAAAACACCGCCGCTTGGAAGGTTTGCGGGCTCAGGGTACGTCACGCATACTATCTACGCCACAATGTACGTATGCCTATGACGCGCTGCTACGTCGGTCTTGACAATGTAGGCCAACACCAACTGTCTGCTTGTTAGTAGTTTCAATCTTGCAAGTTACAATCGTGCCAGTGTTTTTACTCGATTTTCTACAGTAGACTACCTCAGTTCCTTCCCATTGAACTACTTACCTTCCTACGAGGATCGCCCTTCATTAGTACTTCCCTTTCAGTGTTCCATATTAGTAACTACACATTAGATCGAATGTATTACACACAATGCATTAACTTTGTATTGCAAACAGGTTGGGTAAAGTCTAAAGCGGTGCTCGAGACCGAAGAAACCTCCGCCATCAACAAGTACGACAAGTGCCGGCGTCCAGAGCCCGTAGAATGCTCCCCAGCATCACGTCGGATCTATCCAAGATGTGTGACTCAGGGTAGACACCTGCCCGCAGCCGCATCGCCGATGTCACCTGATCGTCGGGATCGTCGGAAGCTCTATAGACTGTTGATCTCGAGCTTGTTGTTCCTCCCGGATTGTCTTGCGTGTGTTCAGCCTGGATGAAAGTGTTTCGTCATGCGAATCAAAGTTGCATGGATCGGGTCTACCCACACGCTTAACATGGAGTTCATGTATGCTGATGAAGGAGGTTCAGTTGATCAACGCACCAAGAGAATCGGATGAACGGTGAGCTCACTCTTGCTAAGTACGGTACCTGGGCCACCGGTTAGAAGCTTAGCTTCTCCACGATCCTGTATATAGAACTTGGAAATCGTGTCAATTGCAGCTTAATGACGCGTACTTGCAATGTGCTCACCAAAATTGCCACTAATAAAGCATTGATGCTACATGACAAGGAGGGTAAATTGTACCGCAGCACTCGAGATATTATTCAAGTGCAGACTAACAAGGTAAGAACTCCCATCTGAACGAAGATCACGTTCAGTCTCTTGATAAAGTCACCTTGCCTGTCAAGGATCGAATGAGACCCCACGCACGACAAGGGAAGGCCCCGGAAGGGATATACCGATTTATGCCTGTCCTCTTTGGCCGTAGGTAATAAATGACAGAGGCCGTGATGGTACCATCGCAGACAGCACTTGCTATTGCAGCTAGTGCCGAATACTGATCGATTATTAGTGGGTGCAGACCGTGCAGCCAGTCACTCGCAACACTGCACCTCTGTGGTAGACAGCCGTTCCCACGTGGGCGTACGAATTCTACTATACGTTAAGTATATGATTCAGGGGCGAGGAGCGTCAAGGGGTTACCCACAGATCTGCGGTACATACTAGGGTGTCAATAATCATGCATTAGAACAATCGAGCTATGGAGAGAAACGAGACACGAACACAATCCTATGACTGTCAGTGGTTTACTTAGGACTCAGTGGCATCGATCCGAGACTTTGTTCACTTACGTATCTGGGCAAGAGTGAATAGAATCTATCGTATTGTTCACCACTGTCAATTTTCGAAACACGAGGTACAAGACATACCACAGTGGAGGTGACGAATCGATTCCTCCCACTGACTACATGGTAGGAGTTAGTATTAACGACGAGAAAAAATCGTCAACACTGACTTATCCAAACGCGATGAGCGTAGAAACTACGGGGAGATGAGAGAACGGTATCAGTTCAAACGAAGGATAGATCTACCTTTGCACCATAAATGTGACGCAGTACTTGAACAACGTCATGTGCGAAATTTTCGAGGAGGTGCTACCACTTACCAAGCTTGCAATGCTGAACTAAAACAATTGTTCACTCAGCATGCGGGTCCCGAACAAAACAAACGAGTGACTTGCAATTAGTGATCTGCATTGCAAGATTAGCTTTGAAAAGGACTCCACACCTTCATTCAAGCACTCACGCAGGCAGGAACTCCGAACATCGTGGGTTTTCATTCATATGACAAATGACGAAAATACGATAGTAAGCCCAAACGAAAGCGAACGTCTGGGCGTTGTCGAGAAAACTGATCCGAAGTCAATCACAGGATGAAAAGCCGTAAAGAAGAAACGCACAACGCAATAAAAACCTGCGTACGAGAAAAACAGAAGTAAAGAATACAATAGTTGTATAGAAATGCTTACCACTGCTCTTAAGTGAACCTTGTCTTGCGGAAACGATCGCAGATAGTACACGAATTGAGCAACTCCGACGCCATACATGCTAGCGTTGAGTGAGTCATACTTGCAGAAAAATAGCAGCTAGTGAAACAGCATACACATCTGCGATCGCGAGGCCTGTGAAGGTGGTTGATCGTAAGCCACGAATACCATAGAACCTTCCTTATCGTACCTATCAAAACAGGGCCCCATGTCGCTCGAGCTGCAACTGCGTTCATAAAAGACAGGAATCACCCACAGAGTACGGTGGGAAACCTAACGAGGTGGGCATCAGTGGGCGCTGGCTGAAAAGCGGGGCATTATGTATTTGGACCACGATCAAGTTGGGCTTCCCGGAGTGACAAACTTCGGAAGAAATTTATCAAGGGTTTACGTGAACTACTTGTATGTACATTTTGCAGAGGAGTCTTGTAACGTAATACAGCAGATTTCACGAACCTTGATTGACTTGGCAGACCAATTTAACACTCAATCCAAAACAGGGATACTGTTACAAGTTAACCGGAAGGCTGCCGCAGTGTTCGGAGAGGTTTCAAGTTCTGCAGTGTAGATTGAAACCCAGCTGACGTGACAGCTTGTATTCTCGTCCCCACTGGCACTTATTGCGTCGGACCATCGTTGAGGATCCCTTTAGTAGCGACCCTGGAACTCAGCCGCAACCGTTTTCATAAATATGCGAAATCGTAGTAAAATCACTTTTAGATACGGTACCGACGTGTGCCGAGCTGAGACCCTGTAACGGCAAACCCGAAGCGACACTGTCCGCCAACTTCGATGACTGCACTCACCTTTAATGTTGCTCATGCCATCCTACACGATCTCATCAGATCTCAAGATCTCAAGGTTGAACGTTGAATTACCTTCCTTTATTTTAAGCAGGACCACAGTGTCCCAGAGATCTGTGGCATTCTGGGAGTCAAGAAATGACTTTTCCACAGCACTTTTAATCTTATCACTGTCGACTGTCAAGTGCAAGCCGTGACGGCCTCACTCACATTCAAGTTCGAAGATCTCAATTCACCATACCAGCAATCCAATACTCTTTATCACTCGTTGTCGCATAAGTCTTCTGTGTCTCGCTGAGTCAGCCTCTCACGCACTCAAGGCAAAACAAAACTCATTTCGCTGAACCCAGGGAACATCTTGAATACATAACGCACACGAACCTAATAGCGAGAGGTTCGAGTGAGCGAGCAATAACGAGGATCGAAGTCTGAGGGACGGGTGAGGGTAATGCATAACCAGTGCCTGCTAGCAGGAGGATGGTAATGGAGGATTACAGTTATGTTGCATCATTACAGTAAGACCAAGACTCAGAAGAGTGCTTTGTGCAGTGTGCTAGTCAGGTCAGTTGCTCTCGGGGTCTCGCTTCGGAGTTCCCTCGGCACACGCTGGCGGCATTAATATTGTCTAAAAGAATTTACGATTCCACATATTTATGAAAACAGCCATCTATCCAATCACTGATCAGTGATTCTATACTCATTGAAATATTGAGGGTCCAGGCAATTCTCCGAGCTTGCAAGGTAGAGGAAAAATTCTTGTTCGATCCGATTGCGACCGATATCTTTTCTCAGCGTGTAATTTGGGTCGATTGTGTTATTCACGACCCGCGATAGTTTGCATGTAACTTGCAATTGCTCGAACTCGTGATTCTCTGACTTAAGTCATTTGATAGTTCAGCGGAATGCCATGTAATACGGAAGATTTTATTTTCGATATCACTGTTTGCTGTCAGAGGCTCATGTACCGGTCATGTCACCCGAATACGAGATCTGGTCAAGGGAGGACCTCACTGTGCATCCCAGCGAGCTCAGGTTCGAGCCACGTGCCAGTGCGAAAGCTTATCATAACCATCCAAAGCGCAGTGGCGTATCTCCGACAGGTCCAGGCGCTGGCGGACGCACGTCCAATTTCAAACACCCGTTCGCTGTCAAATTTTGCTGAGACTCTGGATGTGAATACAATGGTCTGGCGTATTAGATCGACCTACCCCGCCGCCGACCATCCCAGTCGAAGAGGTGTTTTTCCACGCATTCGCAAAGGTGCGATCGGTTGGTTTAGATGCTGGTCTGGACGAACGTGGATGGGAGAAGTGTGGACCGACGGATGGATATGAGCGTGAGCGTTGTGCATTTCGCTTGGGAGCGCCCGCCCTCCCGGCCGCCAGCACGAACGCGGACCCAGCCCACCCGGTCATGGGATCTGAACCCGAAGTACTAGCAACATCTGACCTGGCAAGCTTATCGACCCCTGGACTAGATGTCCTATCCTACGCTTCAATTTTCATCCTTTGACCTTATCGACGAGCCAGATTATGTTTCCATCCGCAACCGCATACCAGTCCTACCTGCATCTTCGCTTGGTCCCCGTATATAATATATTCCGACTTCTCCGCCCGGTGCTACTGCACCCATTGACCCTATAAGTACTTTTTCATCACCCACGACTCACGAGCTTGACGTCGCTCTCTTAAGGCAGAGGCTACGAATACAAGAATACACGTAGATACTAGACGAGCAGCGACTGTGGCTATGTAGCGCACGAGTCCAACGTGGATGGAACAAGAACGGTTCGGGATTACCGTGTATGGCTATGCGAAGCGGTGTACGGGTGATGACGACGTGGGTCGAAAAGCGGTTATATTTATAACTCTGACGTCATATACTCTTAATTATGATTTCACACCGGCATATCCCGGTACCTGTTCTGGCATCTCGGCTTGGTCACGTGGACGGCCAGCGTACTCAACACGCTCATTCAACATGCTGCCGCAACCCTCGCCAGCGAAGCTGAGCGAGCTTGACGTTCGTAACCTGTGCAAGATCGACCCGGGGAAGCGCATCACCCCTTTGGGCGTCGGATCAAGAGAGCCGACGTCACTCTGGTCTCGGGGTAAGGACAAGACGCGGTGTACGCCTAAACCTTGTCGGGTCCGTGTTCCCACAAAGTGCGTACATCATGACTGTCCTGTTTCTTGTCGGCACAGGCCTCAAGTCGCTTTCGATCGTGCCCGCGCTGATGAACGTCGATGGGTCCGAACGCCCGTTGTCCCCCACCGACCTGCCCCTCCCCATCGTCAACCGTGAACCAGAATACCAAATGGCAGATGTGCTCCCCCTCATGCTTTGGAACTATGTGTATGCGGACTCGGACGTACAGTGGCAGACAGGCGATGATGTTGATGACGATGGAAGCGGCCAGCGAGGACCAAAGGAGACTTATATCACCGGCTGTATCATATGCATTGGCGTTCACTCATCCATATCACCCTCGAGGTTCAGTTTCTATCCACCAAGGACTCTTCGGGCTAAAAAAAAAAACAGGGCCTCCGCAATGGTACGAGTGCAATTCGATAACAACTTGTGAGTACCAGGAGATGTGGGTCACTTCGAAACACTGCTGGGAAGGTGTGCCGGCTCGTGTTGGTGTTGGAATACATTGTACAGACAGACGTACATACACGTAGCAGGGTGCGTTGTCCTGTATGTCTCGTTTGTTCAATCGTACCAAGCTAGAACAGTATTTTTACTCGACCTTCTACAATAGACTAAGTACCTCAGCTCGGTCCCATGGAACTACACGGATCGCCCTCCATTAGTGTTTCCCTTCAGTGTTCCATAGTAACTATATATTATTGCGATCAAACATATTATCCATGGTGGATCTTTACTTAATTCCATCAATTTGTGTGTTGCAAACAGGTCGAGCCAAGTCTGAAGCCCTGCTCAAAATCGTCACTATCGACAAGTACGACAAGCACCATGGTGTCTACAGAGCCCGCCGAATGTTCCCCAGCATCACGTCCATCCTAGACGTGTCACCGGGGTAGGCGTTTCTCGGTAGCCACATCGCCATTGTCACCTGATGGTTGGGATTGCCGGAAGCTCTATAGACCGTTGATTCCGAGCTTGTTGTTCCTCCCGGATTGTCTTGCGTGCGTTCAGCCTGGATGGAGATATTATGTTTCGTCATTGCGGGTCAAAAGCTGCCTGAATTGGGTTCACCCACACGCTGAACATAGAGTTCATGTACGCTGTTGCAAATGCGGGCTCAGCTTATCAGTGCGACCAAGGAGATAACAAACTCACTCTTACCAAGCACAATGCCTGGGACAGCAGTTAGAAGCTGAGCTTCTCCATGATCCTGTATATAGAACTTGAAAATCATGTCAATTGTAGTTTATGTGATGACATGTACTTGCAATGTGCTCACCAAAATCGCCACCAATAAAGCATTGATGCTACATGACGATGATAGATCGTATCATAACGCTCCAAATATTACTCAAATGAAGACTCACAGAGTAAGAACTCCCATCTGAACGAAGATCACGTTCAGTCTCTTTATAAAGTTACCTTGCCTGCCAAGGATCGGATGAGACCCCACGCACAACAAGGCAAGGAACTTACCGATTTACGCCTGTCCTCTTTGATCGCAGGTAATAGATCACAGAGGCCGTGATGGTACCATCGCAGATAGCACTCGCTATTGCAGCTAGTGCCGAATACTGATTGAATATTAGTGAGTGCAGCGCTGGCACCCGGTGGCTCGCAACACTGCACCTGTGTGGTGGATAGCTGTTTCCACGTGGGCGTACGAATCCTACTATATGCCTCAGTAAATGATTCAGGGGTAAGAAGCATTAGGCAGTTACCCACAGATCTACGGTGCATACTAGGGTGTCAATAACCGTTAATCAGAACAATTAGGCTACGGAGTGAAATAAGACACGAACATAATCCTAGGACTGTCAGGTTTACTTGGGACTCAACCACATCAATCAAATAAACATTTTGTTCAGTTGCTTACGTATCTGAGCAAGGGCGAATAGAATCTGTCACATTGGTCACTAGTGTCAATTTTCTTTTTAGGAACAGGAGGTGCAAAATATACCACAGCCGAGGTGACGAGTCGATTGTTTCCACTGACTGAGTAGTAGCAGTTAGTAAGTGTCACAACAAGAGAAACTCGGCAAAACTGACTTATCCAAACACGGTGAGCGTAGAAACTACGAGGACGGCATCAGCAAACGACATCAGTTCAAACAAAGATAGATCTACCTTTGCACCATAAATGTGACACAATACTTGGACAACGTCATGTACGAAAATTTCGAGGGCTGCTGCCACTTACTATGCTTGCAATGCTGAACTAAACCGAATATCCACTCAGCATGTGGTACCGAACGGAACAAACCAGTCACTTACAATCAGCGATCTGCAGGAGTTGCGAGATTAGCTTTGGGAATGGTTTGCACCGCGCCTTCATTCGGGAACTCACACAGGCAGTGACTTCGAACACCCTGGACCTTCATTCATACGACAAATGACGAAAATCCGATAGTAAGCCCAGACAAACGCGAACGTCTGGGCGCTGTCGAGAAAACTGATCCGATGTCAACCATAGGACGAAAAGCTGCAAGGAAGGAACGCACAATACGACAAAAACCTGCGTACGGGAACAGAAATAAAGGATACCAAGGTATATAAAAATGCTTACCAGTGTTCTTAGCTGAACCTTGTCTCGTGGAAAGGATCGCACATAGTACACGAATTGAGCAACTCCAACGCCACACATGCTAGCGTTGAGTGAGTCATACATGCAGAAAAATAGCATCTGAAACGGCATACACATTCGCGACCGCGAAGCCTGTGAATGTGTTTGGTCGTAAGCCATCAATACTGGCACTGGTCCCTTAGTGATCGTACCTATCAAAATAGGTCCCCAGGTCCCCCGAACGGTAGCTCCATTCATGAAGGATAGAGAATACGATGGAAAACCTAACAAGGTGGGCCAGCATCCGCGAACGATGGCTGAAAAACGCGGCATTATGTATCCAGCCCATGATCAATGAATCGGGTTAGGCTTCGAATTTGTAACTTAGGACAAACTTCGGAGGGAAACTTATCAAGGGTTACGAGAATTACCATGTACATTACCTGTGTGCAAGGGGGCTAGCAAAGATGATCTTACCATACTCGTTGTTATTACGCCAGTATTCAGTATGCTAGCACTGCCTAGTAGCAGCGGGCTCCCAGGCTTAGCGAGCCCTGGAACTCACATCTGGTTAAATATGTACCTGTCCATTCAATCAGTGATTCTATACCCATTGACCCGGGATTTTTCGGAGCTTACGCGGTGGAGGAACAATACAGTACCACGCATTCCTCACATATTTTCTCGTTTGCTTGACGTGGGGTTACATAACTCGAGAAGCCCTTAGTGGCCGGGGAGTCCCGGCGGGTAGTGTAAGCCTGGGCCACACCCCTGCACATGCAGGGCGTGCATAAGAGCATTTTCCCTCGGACTGGAGTCCCCTATGGCCTCCGCCTCAGCGCATTGTGTAGGACAGCTTGTCAGTAACTACGCAATAATTTCGCTTATCCAAAAAAAAAAAAGAGAGAGAGAAACCTCTGGGTTAGTCTCCCGTAGGCAGACCCTAGAGTAGGAAGACAGTCGTTCCTACTCTCCTCTGGGTGGACTTTGGAGATCCGCTGGAGATAACCTTCGAGGCACGTGAACCGACCAAACAAACCATCCCCAGGCCAAACATTGATTACCACACTTTAGTAAGGGCCTTCTGTTTCGCCGATTGCCAGTGATATCTGTGCTACTTATTCTACGACACCCGCCACCTCCTTATCAATCACAACATGGTTCAAATCCTTCGAACCGCGAAGTCTGGTAGTGACTGGACTGCGAACGAATTATGCGCATACAACATCACTATTGTACTCCAGACTATTTCTTGGGACTGTCAACTTCCCCGATCCGGCTGAGCCGTCGCTGGTGGATTTCATGACCGTCGAAACTCGACAGGAAGCAGCAGACAGGAAGACGAAACAGCTACTGCACTACCTAGACCTGGCGATAGACCCAAAAATCGGACAGGAGACGACGGTTGATAACTTCGCTGCCGAGTTACTGAGATGCCTTGAGTATGACGATGAAGATAGGATCGTTTTCGTCCGACATGCCATCCCTTTTCTTATTTGTGGAGAAAACTTAATTGCCTAGGCTGATGTTTGCATCATAGACGACAATGAAATTCTGCTATTGTTGCAGGATGACGAGAGATTGACGAGCATGAAAGATCCGGAGCCTCAGGTGATTGCGGAGGCTATTGCAGCCTTTGCGCTAAACAATCGAAAACGCGAACGTGACCTTGATCTTCCCCCGTTACAGTCCATTATGTTTCCTTGCCTCACCAGGTTGGCACCTCGCCGATATTCTATCAAATCACCGTCACTGCTGCGCTGAGCAAAGCCGTTCAGACCGGCAGTTCTCCCGAGATCAAAACTTGTGTTCTTCGTTACGTTCCTGCCCTTCCTCGCAGAAACAGCGAGGGGATGCGCTCTCTGCCTAACAGACTCGAGATCTTGCGATGCCTTAAGGCATCCAAAAAGTTCTTAGGAACCAAAAACAGGTGCGTTCGCCGGCAAAAGTTTTTCAGACTGCAGATTTCTTGGTACCGTTTCTAGGTAGGGATGATCAAGCGGACAGGCAAATGGAATGGGGAAGAAAGGGACTCTTTGTTTTTTTGGGAAGTGACTGATTGTCTAGTGATGGAATTAGGAAGCGTTCTAGATCTCGAGCGATGTGAATCGAAGTGTCTTAGGAGAAGGGAATTTATATACAATTGACGGGGAACAGCCTCCCACTTGCATCGTGGAAACAAGACGACAGACCTCAGACCACCTTGTATGCCCCCAGAACTCGAAAGCTGACGTGCACGTAAAGTAGTTGAAATGGTCCCAAGTTCCGATGCGGCCGGATTTATAGTGCATGTCCGCGATTGGCTAGATTGTGGCGCCGCCCCAAAATAACCAATGAAGCTAAGCAGCTTAAGGCAATTCATGCCAGAACTTGTTTATTTAGCACTACGCCCTGCTTGCGCTTTGCACAGGGTTTGCTCTCAGCAAGAAACATAGTATGGCAGTGTCTTTTACTCAACTTTTTACTGGAACCTCAGCTCATTCCCTTTAAATAGCTACGGGTCGCCCTCCATTATAAAGCGCTTTGTTACTGTATATATTATTGCGATCAAACGTATATGATAGATAATAGTACATGATTACATCCTTATTTGTGTAATTCCACTAATGTGACTGGTCGAGCGAAGTCAAAGGCGCTGCTCGACACCGATAATTTCTTCGCCATCGATAAATATGACAAGTGCCGGCGTTCATAAAGTCCGTCAAATGCTCCCCAGCGTTGTGCCCATCCTAGAAGTGTGACTCGGGGTAAGCATATCTCCGCAGCCGCATTGCCATTGTCATCTAATCGTCGGGATCGTCGGAAGCTCTATAGACTGTTGATCTCGAGCTTGTTGTTCCTCCCGGATTGTCTTGCGTGCATTCAACCTGGATGAAAAAAAGGTTTTGTCATTGCGAGTCATAGTTGCTTAAACCGGGGCCACCCACACGCTGAACATGGAGTTCATGTACGCTGTTGTAAATGTGGGCTCAGATGATCAGTGCAATCAAGAGGATAGCGAGCTCACTTTTACTAAGTACGAGGCCTGGGACAGCGGATAGAAGCCGAGCTTCTCCACGATCCTGTATATAGAACTTGGAAATCATGTCAATTGCAGTTTACGTGATGCGCACTCGTAATGTGCTCACCAAGATCGCTAATAATAAAGCATTGATGCTACATGATAAGGAGGACGGATCGTATCACTGCGCTCGAAATATTATTCAAATGTAGACTCACAGGGTCAGAATTCCCATCTGAACAAAGACGAAGTTCAGTTTCTTGATAAAGTTATCTTGCCTGTGAAGGATCGGCTGAGACCACATGCACAACAAGGGAGGAGCATACCGATTTATGCCTGTTCTCTCTGGTCGCAGGTAATAGATGATAGAAGTCGTGATGGTGCCATCACAGACAGCACTTGCTATTGCAGCTAGTGGCGAATACTGATCGAATACTAGTGAGCGTAGCGCTAAAACCCAATGTCCCACGATACTGCACCTCTGTGGAAGATGCTCGTTCCCACGTAGGTGTGCGAATTCTGCCGTACGCTCAGCAAACATTTCAGGGGCGAGGAGCGTCAAGAGGTCACCCACATGTCTACGGTACATACTAGGATGTCAATAACCGTTAATTAGAACAATCCGGGTACGGAGGGAAATGAGATACGAACATAATCCCAGGACTGTCAGTTTATTTAGGGCTTAATGGCATCAATCAGATAATATGTTCAATCGCTTACGTAGCTGAGCGAGGGCGAATAGAGTCTATCACATCGGTCACCACTGTCAATTTTTTAGAAGCACAAGGTACAAAACATACCACAGCGGACGTGACGAGTCGATTGTTTCCACTGACTGAATAGTAGCAGTTAGTATAAACGATGAGAGAAACTTGTCAACACTGACTTATCCAAACACGATGAGCATAGAAACTAAGGACGACGACATGAGAAAACGACATCAGTTCAAACAAAGGATAGATTTACCTATGCACCATAAATGTGACCCAGTACTCGAACAACGTCATGTACGAAATTTTCGAGGGCTGCTGCCACTTACTATGCTTGCAGTGCTGAACTAAAACGATCATTCACTCAGCATGTGTCTCGAACAAAAACAAACGAGCCACTGGCACATACGATCAACGATCTGCAGGAGTTGCGAGATTAGCTTTGGAAATGGCTTTGTACCACCCATGCCTTCATTCGGTAACTCACGCAGGCAGTGACCTCGAACATCGTGGGTTGTCATTCATATGACAAATGATGAAAATGCGATAGTAAGCCCAGATTAACGCGAATGTCTGGGCATTATCGAGCAAACTGATCTAATGTTAATCACAGGACGAAAAGCCACAAGGAAGAAACGCACAATACAACATAGGCCTGTGCACGAGAACAGTAGAAATAAATAATATCAACATACAAAAAATGAATGCTTACCAGTGCTCTTAGCTGAACCTTGTCTCGTGGAAATGATCGCACATAGTACACGAATTGAGCAATTCCGACACCATACATGCTAGCATCGAGTGAGTCATACTCGCAGAAAAATGGCAACTAGTGAAACGACATACACCTGCGCGATCGCGAGGCCTATGAAGGTGGCTAGTCATAAGTCACGAATAACACAGATGATAAAACCTCTCTTATCGTACCTATTAAAACAGGACCCCATATCGTTCGAGCTGCAGCTGCATTCATGAAAGACAGAAATCACCCGCAGAGTACGACGGGAATGGGCATCAGCGCTTAAATCCTGATTGAAGAACGGGGCATTTATGTATGCCATGATCTGGTTAGCTTCAAATTCGTAACCGAGGACAAACTTGGGCAGAATTTATCAAGGGGTTACGTGAGTCTCCGCAAGAGCTACTAACGAAAACGGCGATGAGTCTACCATTCACGTTATGTAAGATTCTTGCGCCAGTATTCGGGGCGCCACCAGCAGCGGGCTCTGGGCGGCCCTTCTCTCAATGAATACGTATTACCTATCATTCAGTCGGTTTTACGGAGCTTCGGTGGAAGAGCATTGACTTTCCTTATTCGATTCTGTCTTTTCTGCGTGTAACTTGGGTCAAGTTGATTCATGATGGTTTACATGCAACGTATAGTAATTACTTTATTTCTAGTTGCTCGAACTCGCGACTCGACTAACTCTGACTCGACAGTTCGGCGCGCATGCGATACGGACGATTTTCTTTTCGATATCATTACCTGCCCTCAAAGGCTCACGTACCCATCATGTCGCCCAACTACGAGACCTGGTCAAAGGAGGACCTCATTGCGCGTCTTAGCGAGCTCGAGCTCCGCGACAAAGCGGGGGCTCATCATAAACGTCCAAAGCGCAGCGGCATGTCTCCAGGTCCCAGCGCTAGCGGACGCACGTTCAATTTCAAAGACCACCCTGTTCGCAAGATTGCTGTCAAATTTTGCTACTCTGGATGGGAATACAATGGTCTGGCATATCAGATCGACCCTACCCCGTTGCCGACAGTCGAGGAGGTGCTCTTCCACGCGTTCGCAAAGGCGCGATTGGTAGATCCGGATGGTGGTCTGGACGGGTGTGGGTGGGAGAAGTGCGGGCGGACAGACGTGGGCGTGAGCGCCGCTGGACAAGTCGTCTCGCTCTGGGTGAGGAGCACTCTCCCGGCTACCAGCGCAGACTCAGCCCATCCAGCCGTGGCATCTGAACCCGAAGTGCCGGCAACATCGCAACCGGTAGGCTCATCGACCCCCGAATTGGATGCCCTACCCAACTCTCCAACGCCCGACCCGGTGGACCAGGAGTTCCCATCATTCGACCTCGTTGATGAGCCGCCCTCCAACTCGTCTGCCCCGCCTCCGCCCACCAAGGAGCTACATTACATCTCTATTCTTAACCGCCTCCTCCCACCCACGATTCGCATCCTCGCCTGGTCCCCCGTATCCTCCGACTTCTCCGCCCGGTACAACTGCACCCATCGGCACTATAAGTACTTTTTTACGACTCACGAGCTTGATGTCGCTCTCATGCAACGCGCTGCCGCCACCCTCGTCGGAGAGCACGACTTTCGTAACCTGTGCAAGCTGGATCCGGGGAAGCAGATCACTGACTTTCGGCGCCAGATCAAGAGAGCAGACATCACTCCAGTCTCGGGGCAAGGACAAGACACGGTGTACGCCCTAGACCTTGTCGGCTCCGCATTCCTATACCACCAGGTGCGGCACATCATGGCCGTCCTGTTTCTTGTCGGCACGGGCCTCGAGTTACCATCGATCGTGCCCACGCTGATGAATGTCGACGGGTCCGAACGCCCGTTGTCCTCCACCAACCCGCCCCTCCCCATCGTGGACCGTAAACCGGAATACCAAATGGCAGATGCGCTGCCGCTCATGCTCTGGGACTGTGGGTTTGCGGACTCAGACGTGCGGTGGCAGACAGGCGATGATGTTGATGATAACGGAAACGGGCCAGCGAGGACCAAAGGAGACCTGTATCACCAGCTGCATTCCGTGCATCAGCGTTCTCTCATTCATACCACCCTCGAGGACCATTTCCTAGCAGCCACCGCTTGGTATCATCCACAACCTCCTAAATACTTCCCATTCAGTTCGACAGGTCTGACTACATCGACGATTCCACCTGTGGCGAACAATGAGCCCCCAGTGCTCGGTGTGCCCCTAGGTGGAGGTACATATAGGAGGGGAATCAAATATATTCCGGTGCTTTCGCGAAACAGGCTCGATCATGTCGAGGTTGCCAATGCACGTTGGCGGAACGGAAAAGGTAGTCGCAGAATTGAAAGAGCAGATACAGCAGACAATGGCACCAATATTGATGACGAGTAGTTGTACCCGCCTCAGCAAATCAATTCGCGGTGAAAGGACAGATTAAAGTTGGCGGGTTGGATACGATGAAATAAGGGAACAATACGGCTAAGCAAAAGTCACCTGCAGACATCTAAGTGCGTGTTACAGTTGCGATGATTTATCCATCGGCGGTTGAGGGAATATCTTGACTCTACGCCGGTGGACCATTGTTCAAGTAATCATATGCATCCTCAGTTGCTGGGTTCCCAGAGAACAGTTCTGCGAGGCGTTCATCTGGGGAGGATTAATGAGACGAGCAATTAAAAAGAGTCAATAGACTGACACGTAGCGTCATTGTCGATGTGTTTGAAATGTTTCAGAGCCCATGTAGTTCCAGCGGCAGCTTCATCCCGTCGTCTTTGCCTTTGCTCATTCTGAATATACGATCACTATACTTCAGAGTAGAAGTGACGAAAAAAACTTACCTCTATCCTGCTCTTCTCTTTCGCGGCAGTCTCGAAATCGCCTTCTCTGATTCCTTTGGCGACACCATGCCACAAGCGTCTGCTTTCCCATTCACCTTGTCCTTGGACCGATACAACGGTCACCTCTTCCTTGGGAGTCGTGACATCGTGGAATGTAGCCCCAGACGACTTGTCCGTCGAGGTGGTGTGCCACGTTCCCTGGATAACACGCTCCGAAGTGTGTGCATTATGTGTAAGCGTTGCCTTAAACGAGTGGGAAGTCCCAGAAAAGTAACCCTTGCCCTTGTACTCAATCTATCATCTTGACATGAGCATGCGCGAACACCCGAAACGGAAGGTGGCCATACCACAGACAACCAGCCGTTTGAACACTGTATGTAACTCGTGTCGACAAGCTCGATGTACGGAGAACCATACCAAAGGCCTTCGATACGAAGACGTGGAAGAGTGATCAAGTATTCCTCCTTCGCGCCAGATGGCAGGGCAACCGTTAAGATGGCATGACCGACTTGCTTGACGTTAATACTACCACCTGGCTATATGCGTCAGCTTATTGCGCAAATGCACAAGGGGACTACGGACCACTGAAGCTTGTCTTCTGTGCATTATGGCCATTCAATACAATACCCTTTGCTTCGTTTGCAATGTGATAAGCAGTAATGGGTGGGTGGTGCGAGACTTGCTCGACAACAAGGGTGGTCTTGCCACCCCGTTCCTTGGTCTCCGGCCAATAGCCATAGAACAACCTGGGGTGGTCAGCCCATGCATCTCAGCCCTGATAGTATACTTACTCTCCAAGTACAGGGTTCAATGGCCTTGGTCATAATCAGGCCGGAACCGATGGAGGGGTTGAGCACCACTCACTTCTTCTCAGATCCCATCGATTCATTGCGTGACGTATACTGACCTTTAAGTGTACTCTGAATACAGTTTGGATGAGCCTCGAGGAAGACGAGAATGTGAATTAAGCATTACAATGAACCATCGCAACACAGACAATGCACGTGCTTCCGCCGTCTTGCCATCTGCGATCTGTGCAAACAGCTCTGGTCGTTCACACCAATAGGCTACAAGCGATCAGCGTCGAATGTCATGATGCTACGTAAAGGGACACACCTGGGAATTCAGTGAGGGAAGTAGGTGACAAGATGAACGGCGGAGCCGTCATGGCTGATAGATCCCCCGAGAATCCGGCGAGGCTAAGACACACGATTCAGTATGTTGGAACACCAGCAGAGAACAAGCGACTGACGATTTAAGAAACGACGTCCAACTGCTCTTTTGCGCTGCGGGCACGGCCTATAGAGTTGTGAACGAGAGGGGATTGAATGTTCGACATACGTGCGGATTTGCGTTTATGGTGGTTATGGTCAGATCTACGAAATTTATCTGACAGACTTGCCTCGCCAGCTTGTTCAGACATTCTGTTTGAAGGTTCTTGTAAAAGTGTAGAAGTTGGGCTGGCGAGATGACGGTCAAGACGAAGACGACGCTGCGCCGCCAAAACCTACTCCACTCACTTGGTCACGTGAAATACGCAATGCTATTCGAACGAGAACAAAAGACTAAGCACATTAGGAAAACAAAACTACTACAGCGCCTCCTCTGCAGAACGCCGCACCAACCGCCGCACCTTCTTCTTGTAAGCTATATCGATCTATGAATCGCTGTGATCTCGGCTGGACGGCAAAACGTACCGGCTATATCAGTGCGAACTTCCTTAGCTGCATCCACGTTGGCTGGGCTGTCCGTGTTGGGAGTATCCGAAGATAGAAGAGATATGACACTGATGAGCTGCGGTGAACAGTCATTAGCGTTCCACATCGCAAGGTTCGACCACGGTCGCACAATAGTCTCAACCGTATGAACGGGCATCCATCGTTCGCCTGCATCCTCATAACCATACTGGTCATCACCAGGTGCGTGCTAACAGAGAGTCGATGAGTGTAATTTGAGCGATTCTACGGGACCCTCACCAAGATCGAGATGCAGACGACCCCATCTGGGTAGACTATGCGACTCATCTCAACGTTGGGTCGTTTCTCAGCTCAAGAGTGACTCAACTATTGGGGTGCCACATCGGCGTGATAAACCTCATCTTGGGAGGTAACAGGGGATATTCGGGTGGGAAAGTCAAGCGAGCTTTGAAGAAACCACCCTCACTAGGCAGAGAGTAAGATCAGCGGCAGAACGCGGTCGATGACAGGAGAGATATTCACTAGAGCGTATCGGGTGGCCTTTCGGACAGATCAGCAAGACGCCGTATTGCAGCGATCCGCAGAAATGACTGACCCAATAATCATAACATCCCATTCATATAGATTTTTGTCATCAACAAGCCCTTATTCCATAATTCTGTCAGGAATCCGTTGGAGATCAATGCTATGGAGAAACATTGCCCGTACCTGCGGAGAAACCTTCTACGGGTCGTTTGGTAAGCTCTGTAAGCTGACGGCGAAGAAGAAGAGAGTTGGAGTTAGATGCAGGTGGGGCAGGCGAGCGAGACATTGGGTCTAAGCGGATGTGACTGGTCAACCCATCACGGCCTGGTAGATAGGAATCTCCCAACGTGATCGTGCGAACTACTGCTAAGTCTCGATACCCATAATTATGTCAACTTGGATCGATCCTGGATATTCACCTCCATTATATGTTTTATACTAACTAAACGTTATTTTCTACCGCAGTGCCAGGAACGTTCTTCTAATCCTAGTACGTGAATGAATCATGATAACTCACGGTAAATGATTCGGCTTATTCGTGTCGTCTGTCGTTCTGGCCTGGAATCCCTTTTTTTCTCTTGCCAGGTGGTGGAAGCTGTTCCACGTATCAAAGATGCAGTCTGAGCAGATTCGTCGTCTTGACTCCCTTGCTGTCACAGCCCTGAACACTGATTGCGACTCAGGCTCACCATCCATGATGTGCTTCTTCTCTCGTTCACAGGCACCATTGGGCCAAAGACTTTCTTCAAGGGTTGCAGTGTGTGGCACCTGTCATTTAGTGAGACTGCAGCGGGTGACACAATGTGATGGTTGCTAACTATCTTCATGGGGCTAATTTACGTTGGGAGAGAAATTGCCACGAAGCATCAATCACTATTTTCGAAGCAGTCGAACGACTAACCCGCCCGCCATGGCCCGCAGTTATTTATACTACAAGTATGAGGCCTAAGGTTGCTCTCTAGTAAATGATTGCAGATAAGGCCCCAGCCTGCCCGCAGGCCGATGCCCATGTTATATCTTTATCTAACAGCGGGGCTTCATCTCAGGTACAGGGTAGCATTCCCGGTGTACCATCTGCCTTGGCCAGCTATGCTGTTGTGCGGGATCTGAGTTCCATGCCGAGACACACATGCTAGAATACCTTGGTCGCGTCATACTGATTAGCTACTAGCGGATGAGAGGCTGGACAAGAAACAGATGGAATTTACTGCCGCTAAATGGAACCAGGCGTTGATATGTTGAGATAGCTCGTCAAGACAGGCTGTGCCATTTCCACTGGCGCAGGTGAATGTCTTCTTGCCAAACGCTCCATGCCTAGTACCACACGACACCCCTAGACGACGTCACCAATAAACGCATTCCCAAAATCAAACGGGGACGTACGGAGATGCTCATCAAAGCAGTGAACCAACTAGATTGTAGAGATGTAGACGGAGGAAAGCCGTCAGCGTCACACGATACTAGATAGAGAGCACGAACAAGAAAACAGCAACTCCTCGCTCTGCGTTCAGACGACAAAAGACGAACACTGATATAAGTAAGGCTGAGGCGTTCAATGAGCAATGAGCTGACCAGTACGAATGCCCCTCAGACTTCTAAGGAGATGTTGACTTACAGAACATCAGAGCATATACTGTACTGACGTCACGAATCATGAGCGATACAAGGGGTGTCCTGCCCCAACCTGCCTTAAGAGCGACAAAGTACTTGAACATGGTCAGGGATATAAGCGTGCAGTGGCACGCAAACCCCACTAAGCTGGGCAAGACCCATTTAACGTGAAGCACTCGCAACAAACAACGGAACGGGGACTCAGTACTTACCTCTGTTCCCTATTACTATCGGACCCTAGCATTAACAGGCAGGTTTCGACAAAGCCTACGCCACGCCCTAGCCATAGCATCCTCACTCCCCCCAGGGCCTCTGTCAAGATCAAAAGCAACAGTAACAAGCCTATCCTCCGCGATTTGTTATAAAAAGCGAACACTATGCTTGGTCTCATTGACAAGACCATGCAACCGATGGATCATCTCTTACCGCGGGTCGCCAAAATCAGCTCGAGTGCGGTCCCAAGAATCTGACTAAAACTATTGATATATGCCCACCATATTTCGCAATGCACGGGAAGATTGGTGCCATTTGCTAATGGTTCCATGAAGATGTTGTGTACTCTGGCTTGCAGTCAGGCTCGAGATGTGCATGTAAAATATCGCAACACACTTACATATGGGCAATTATTACAAAATAGCGGAAGAAGAAATAGGCCCACTTGAATGGGCTGCTATTGCGCATACTGTCGGCGTCAAAAATACGATGTTCGGAAGCCGAACCAAATCATCTCAATCATAGTTGTTACGCACGGCCAAATGTACTCGACTTCATCGTCGAATGTCACGGTGGAGTTCCAGATGAGAAATGTGAGTGATGCAACTGGCTCCAGGATCAGTACTGACCAGAAAAGGTTATCCTGTTGGAACGTACTGCTGTGATATCGCACGTCCTGAACTGCAGCAACGCACGCAGGAGACAACGCACGACGATGGACGCTACTCTGAGACATCTTGGAAAAGCGAACAATGGGCGTACTAACGACCCGGCGTAGCTGCGAGGTTTTGCATGTTCAAAGGCACTCAATGGCGAGTACTTGAATATTCAGCTTTATATTACTTGCCAGCGCTGCCTTCATTAGGGTCAGTGTTGTGTTGCTCCCACGTCAGCTGTCAGAGACGGGGTCTGGTGAGAACTGCAGAAGACCAAAATGTCATACACATTTGAACTTAATGCAAGACGGACCTGTTAAGTTGTCGGATTGTATTACTGCTCCGTCATCAAAGAGGTAAGTGTACTCGTCAAATCTCCATGACCGAGAAGCTAGTAAGCCAACTAAATATAATATCAAACCTCCCCAACGGTCCTAATGTCAGGGCAGAATACGCGGACTTAGGGCATGAATTGAGGGCAATGCAGGAGCGTGAGGTTAAGGGAAATAACTTCTCAGGTGATAATGTTTCTTGTTTTTTGATCCGTACGTGTTGCCACTTTCTCACCGTTCGGTTGTAGTCATCCCCTAATATTGATCTGCCTGGGGCCCCGGTTAACAACACTAGTAAGACTTTAGAATCGCCTGTCTGTGACTTCACAAGAGATAGTGTTGATTTGAATTCATTCAAGTAGTTGATGTGAGCTTCGGCGACATTGTGTTGGAAGGATTTAGTGTCTAATTGGGTAAGTACTTCGTTCCTTCGAGGTCTACTTGTGCGTTTTTCCCACGATAGTAGGACTCAACTCAGGCTCGTTCCTTCATATCACGCCGGGTCCATCAATAGGGAAGTAAAATTAAATGATGCGGCACATTCTTCCGCCAAGGTCCTCATTGGTCCTGTCTGAAAACTTTGATTTCTTTAACCTAAGGGGTTGTATAGCAAGGCCCTCCAGGTGGTTTGCCAGTTCCTGACCTGGGAGTACTCAGAACAGAACATCTTGGGTAGTGTTGTTCCAAGCCTGGCTCGGCTCAAAAGCCCCAGCTCAGGCTCGGCTTATAAGGGCTCAAGCTTGGAAAAATTGAAGCTTGAGCTCCTATTAGCAGCCTGCTAGCAGTTAGGGCTCGGCCCGGCTTAAGCCCCAGCTGTATCAATTCAACGTATGATACAGAGAAAGCAAGAGTGACGACAAGAATGCTACTCCAAAATTGACATATTAACATCACAGTCATCCTCCTCGAGAATCACTTCTCCATTATCTTGAGATGACTCAGAACCCGCTTCTTCATTACCATACTCTGACAACACTGACGGATCCTGTACCTCCCGGAACAATAAGTCTCGCCGAATAAAACATTTGAGGCACTGAAGCGCTTCGACAACATCAGCATTGAGTCGATTCCGTCTTTTGCTGATAGTAATGGCAGATAACGAGAATGCCCATTCACTGGACACTGAGGTTGCCATGATCGAGAGGTAATCACGAGCCAACGAGCTCCACACCGGATATCTGGCTGCATTGAGCCCCCACCATTGTATAATTGACATATCTTGGGCAAGCTGATCCTTCGAGTTGAGGTATCCATGGAATTCTTGCAACCATGGTCGTTGAGGATTGACATGCATTGAAGAACCTGGTGGTAGGTCTTCTTCTTCTTCTTCGTCATCGTCCGACAGCTCCCGTAACAACTGATGAATCTTGCCATATGCTGCTGTCGTCTTAAGGGACTTGACTGGCTTGATGACGACAGCACCATTCAGTTCTAGATACCGTTCCTTGTACTATAGTGAATCAGCAAAGATCAGATATACCCACAACAATGATAACGTACGAGCTCCTCTGTGTGTTTCATTGCCTTAGCATACATTTCTCCTCCCCAATACTTGCATATATGATTTGACTTCTGAATAGGATCGAGCACTAAAATTTTTGAGCAAACAGCCACATAACTGATCATCATGGCAACGTACACATAGCCATAATATATGCATCTGAATCTGCTGACTTCTCATAGTAGTTTGCAATCTTATCGACCCCCGCTTCGAGTGCCGGCCAAAAGTCCAAATATTCTGCCTTGGTGCTTCGTGTATACCAAGCCTTGTGCAGGGATTCAAGAGCCGGGAGAGCAAGGTGAGCAGCAGGGCCATTGTCGGAGGTGAAGGATTGTTGAGCGTATTCGGCCTTGATGAGTAGACTAAGCAGCATAGAGACGCGGTCCCATTCCGCTTCTGTCAATTGGAGATCATGGATTTTTTGACGTTTCTCTCGATCCTTCTCAGCGCCAGCCATTTCGTGCACGAATGTATTGACATCCTCTTTGAGTTTTTCCGCACGGTCAAGCATCAAGTATGTCGACGACCATCTGACTGGCATGTCGAGAATGAGTTGAAGTGGGCGTTGTCGGGGGGGATGGCCTGGAGTGTCTCGTCGTTGAATCATTTGAAATAGTTCCTTGCGTTTGGCAGACGAGCGCTCCTATGTCATATGCTCAGAGTATTCCTGATGATGTTGGATGTCCATGACGTACCTTGACACAAATTGATCGTATCACCCCTATTTCGTCACGCTGACCCTCGCGCTCTGCCACTAATTCTGCCTTGGGATTTTTGGGGTCATATTCCTTGGATCTGCTATGAGCATGCAGTAGCGCTTGTGTTGCTAAGTTGATGATGTGTGCAAGGCAACTTCATATATATGTTAGCAAAGCTTCAATAGAATCATACGATCCCTACCGAACTCGTCTTTTTGTGGCGTTCCACTTTTTGCCTGTCGCCTGCTTAATGTGCATCGCAAACTCATTTGCCATTGTATCCATATTGCTAGCGTTATCACAGGTAACGTGGCCGATCTGCGACGTTGAGTTACTTCAACATCAGCAAATTAACACATTACTTATGTCACACTTACAGCTTGCTGTCTACTTATCGGAGCTTTTGTCATTTGCCGAGCCATAAGTCAATATAAGCTCTATTTCAACGTAAGCGTAAGTGTAACCGATGGTCCCCATGCACGCTGCCAAGAAAGTCATTGGCAAGTCCATAGCAAGGTGATTACAAGTAAGCTACAAGTACTAGTAGGAATACCAGTTTTTGTGGGTTGATGGGTGTATGTAGTAAGTGGGGTAAGGGCTGGGACTGACGAAGTCCTTATGAAACACTTCCTCAGGCTCCTTTAGCATGATGGGATCGACGTTGAGCTCCCACTCGAGATACTGGGATACCCGGTCGAAGCTGCAAACGGGTTGGTGGGGGGTGGAGGTGGAAGCGGGTGGAGGCGTCGACTTCTTGGTCGATGGGAGTATATAAGTGGGGTAAGGGCCGGGACTGACGAAGTCCTTATGAAACACTCCCTCGAGCTCCTTTGGGATTGACGTTGAGCTCCCACAAGTTGAGGTACTGGGGTACGCGATTGAAGCTGCAAATGGGAGTATATAAGTGGGGTAGTAAGGGCCGGGACCGACGAAGTCCTTACGAAACGCCCCCTCGAGCTCCTTTAGCATGATGGGATCAACGTTGAGCTCCCACTCGAGATACTGGGGTACGCTGTAGACACGCAAAAGTGGGTGAAAGGGTGCGAGGGGGTTCGTCCCAAAGGATCCAATGGATCAGGGGATAGTCCAGACAGTGAACCAAGCAATAAAAACTAAGACCGAGATGTTTCCGGTCTAGAAAAAAGTGGTCCGGAGCGTGGGAAAGCGGACCGGAAGAGCGGAACGTGCGTGGGCGGGATGAAACAACAAGATGAGAGATGGGACGATGAGGGACGACGAGCGGGACGTGCGTGCGTGGTGAAAATGCGTGGTAGAAAGCGTAGATACTGCTCTGTAATGAGCTACATGGTTTTTTATAGTCTACAAGATGCTTGAGACAGCTAGAAAACTACAGAAGAAGACTAAACAAACTGTAAATAAGGCTAAAGCGAAAGGGAAACAAAGATATAATAAAAACAAAGGGCTCCGAGTGTGCCGGGAGCGCGGGAAAAGCGGATCCGGCCTCGGAACGGACTCGGAATGAGGTCGGACCACGGGAAAATAGGTCGGACTAGAGCGGACTGATGCAGGACAAGTCAGGATGTGATTGGGATGGACTCGGGAGTGCAGGAAATGCTGGATGGAGACTTGATATCCCTTCAGGGAGTGGCTGAGCTCCACAACCGCACAGGACTTTGATGCTGACTGTCCCTAGTCAGCTGATGGGCAAAGCTGAAATGAGGGGGGATGGATGACGGGAGCAACATGTAGTGGGAGCAGGAGCCTCGACTTGAGAGTGGTGGTGCATGACAGAATGATGATGGCGTGACTGATTTTGTGTAGTCCGCACGGAACTTGGCTGATGACGACAGGGGTATGGCTGGGGATGACTGAGTCTGAGTGTGTCCGAGTCACAGCAAATGGAAACAGCGAGTCCGTGGGGTGTCAGTCCTCAAGTCTAGCGACACTCTGGTATGGTCTGCGAGTATTTGCGACAGGTTGCATGCGGGTCCAACTGTGTCTGCATTGGTATCTGTGTGCAGGTCCGAGTCCGTATCCGTATCTGCATTGGTATGGGAGCGGCGGGGTCTGGTATGCGTGACCCAGGGTGCGAGGGTCCGACTCGACTTTTCTTCCTCGATCTTCTTTCGACTGCTCTTCTACCGACGGTGTTTCCTTTAAACGGTTAACGAAAACAGAACGGAACGAATAAAAATGAGAAAACAAAGCAAACGGGATGAAAACACAATGAGACGTGACAAAAACGAACGGTCGTGATTGAAATGGGCGCGGGAGTGTGATGAACACAAAACGGCAACGAAACGACAACAAAAACAAGAACGAATGGGACGAAAATAAATTGGAGCGTGATGAAAACGGAACGGGGACGAGACGGGACGAAATGGATGAAATGGGACATGCGCGTGATAAAATCGGAACGGGAACGCGATGGACCGATGACGATGGCGGGAATAGTCGCTGCTCGCCGATCAGGAATGGATGTGAGTCGGCGTCGTGTCGAATAGTGGCGGCGTGTTGGTGTGTGTATCCCGATAGAGTGATCCCAAGGTGCGAGCGTCCAACTCGACTTTTCTTCTTCTTCGTGTATCTTCCTTCTCTTCTCTACTGACGGTATTCCTTTTTTGATGTTTTGACGATGACGGAACGGAAACAAAACAAAACGAGACAAAGAAATGGAACGGACAGGCTGAAAACGAACACGGAACGCAGCAAAAACAAATCGAACTGAAAATGACATTAATGAAAGCGCAACGGAGCGGGACGAAACGGAACGGCATGTAGCGAAAATGAAACGGAGCGAAACGAAATGAAACAACACGAAGTGGATGGGATAGGAAGGGTGCAATGAACCAGAATGTGCGCGGGACGATGCGAAACGGGGCGTGACGAGTCGAAAACGACGGCAACGATGTTTGATTGGAAACGGGTGTGGTTCGGTATCGGCATGTCAGTGTGCGTGTCCAGATCGAGCTAAACGAGAGTGAAAACGAGACGAAATGAAATGAAAACGAACTAATGCGGGAGTCCGACCCGACTTGTCTTCCTCGATCAACTTTCGGCATCTCTTCTACCGGCGGTTTTCCTTTTTGATGTTTTGATGATGACGGAACGGAACGAGAAGCGAGGGAAAATGAAAACAACTAAAACACATCGAAACAAGACCAAAACGGAGCAGAAACGAAGTGAAACGGAGCGTGATGAAATGAGATGGATGTGATGAAAATGATATAAAAACGTGACATGAACAAAATAGAAACGGAGTGGGATGAAAACAAGGCATGATGAAACGAAACCGGCGCAGGAATGATGCGTAATGAAAACGGAATGGGCGCGTGATAAAAACGGGATGAGCACAAGCGGAACGGAGGGACTACGTACGTGTTGATGGTGACGTGACGATCTGGAACGGGTGCAGTATGCATAAGTTAAGTGTCTAGATGAGGCGGCGGCGAGACGAGACAGATCGGGATAACAAACGAAATCGTTGGCACACGGGCACAACGGCGAGCTAAACGAGCGGGACGGGACGGATTGGATGTGCAACGTGACAACGAGACAAAATGGAATAAAAACACGATTTCCACAACGGAAAACATAAAAAAAACACGAAAATAAAATGCAAAAATAAAACAGTAAAACAAACGGAGATGCAAGAATGAGTCTCCCCCCCGCACAGGACTTAGGTAATGACCTCCTGGTCAAGCATGCAAGAAATTGGGGGGGCTGAGTACAAACCGACGGAAGAGACGACAAATAAATGGCCAACTTGGCCAAAACTTGGTTGAAGCGAAAATAAACAGTTCGCGCCGCCATGAGGCGACGCGATCGAGCAAAGGCTGGAACGAGGTGTGCACGAATGGTGGAGTGGTGAACGGGGCGTGGCGGGAACGGAAACGGGAGCAGGGCGCACGCTGATGTGTTATAATGAGGGATCGGGGCGGCGAGACGGCGAGCAGATTGGTCAGTGAAGACGACGTCGTGAACTTGAACAGCGGCGTGACAGATGGCGATAGCTGAGACGACGAATGCGCAGCAGGGGACGGCGGTGAACGCAAAGCGGCAGGGCTCGATGTAGGTGCGAGCGTCCGACTCGACTTTTCTTCTTCGATCGACTTTCGACTTCTCTTCTATTGGCGAAACTCCCTTTTTGATGATCAGCGAAACGGAGCACAAACAGGCCGTGACAAGAACGGAACGGGACGAGACAAAAACAAATGAAATGAAGACAGAAACGGGACAAAACGAGACGAAAACGAGACGAAAACAAAGAAATGAACTGAAAACAAACGAAACAATAAAACGAAACGGAAACGAAAAAAACGAATCCCCCCCGCACAGGACTTAGCTAATGGCACTCGGGCCAGGTGCGCGAGGGGGGTCGTGACAACACGACGGCGCTGGGGGAGACACATGAAAGGCCAAGGTGGCCAAAGCCGATTGAAGCGAAGATAAACAATCCGCGCCGCAACGATGCGACGCGATTGGGCAAGAACGGGAACGAGGAAGTGGTGGCGGTATGGAGAAACGAGAGATTGGAGGGATCTGGGGGCGGGATGACAGCGGGACGACCTGTAAATGAAACGACGTAGACGAGGAAGAATGTGGCGAGACGGGCGGAAAACGAGACGTCGAGGCGGAGGGCGAAAGGAATGGGGACGACTGGGACGGCGTTGATGGTGGGGTTGACGATAACTTGAACGAGGTTGGAGACGAAGTGGATGACAGCGATGATGAAATAGACGGTGATGGCGAAGGACACGGCGATGTAGATGGCGAAAAATGTGACTGCGGGACGAATGGTGACGACTTGGACGAGTTGAAATACGGTGAATGTGAACGAGTAAACGGCAGCGGCTGTGGTGGCAACTGAACGAGCGACTGATGCGACGTGACGGATGACGGAGACGGTGGTAGAGGTGACGAGGTGGCTGAGTTTGGGTCGGCGTGAACGTATGAGTCAAAAAACCACTCCTCGAACTGATCATCACAGAAGGGCGTGCTAAAACAGGGAGGGTGAGCGCGTACGTCGTGATCGCGGTCGATGTAAGTATTGTAGAGCCAATCCTCCAGGTCTGTGTCCGTATCAGACGGCGGAGGTACTGGATGTAACGTAGGCGAACTAAAGATCGAGTCCGATGGTGGAAAAATGTCATAGTACGTGGGGGACGAAACTATCGTAGGTGAGAGTGAAGGAAAAAAAAGATCTGAGTTAGGTGAGTCCAATTCGAACGAAAATGATGAATCCGGTTGGTTCGAGATGGCGGTGTCAGTGGGCAGCAGCTCCGAGAGTTGACGTCTGTGGTGATCGGCTTGATACCAAGCGACGGCTTGGTCCAGGTACTGGTGAAAGGCCGGGTCAGTTATGGTCAAAGTGCAGGTTCCATCCAGACTGAATGTGCGAGTACAGAAGCCTCGTGTCATGTCGGCACTCATGGAGGTGCCCAGAGGAGGTGAGAGTCGTTCAAGACTCTGTTGGATGAACTTGCAGCCAGGGAGGTGGGGGATGTGCGACCTGTCTGGAAGGTACAGCCGCCGGTCCGGGCCTAGAATGATGCATCCGGACTCGACATATTGACGGACTGCCAAACAGCTCTTAACGAAGTGGCCAACGATGCCACAGAACGCACAGGGAGCAGTGTATGGGGGCAGAGATGAGCGGGAGCTGGGAGGTGACCATGACATGCTGTCCGTGGTGCCTAGTCTCGGGGCCGAGGACTCGGAAGACAGTGTCGGAATTGCCATAATGAGATGAAAATAAAAACAAAAACTAAATGAAGAGAAAATGTGGATCGAGATAAGATGGCGATAAGAACGGATATATGGTGGCGTTGAAATCAAAACTAATCGGAATAGCAAGACAAATAGAACACGAAAATGGTGGCGTTGGAGAGAACGAAGTGGCGAGACGTGGCGTGAATTTGAAGAGAAACGAAAAGGTTGACAAGGATGAGAGAGAAAAAAAAAGTGTGGAGCATATGAAGGGGCTCGGCTATAGGCGTCTGGTTACCTGGAGGATCCCTCGCGGTGGGCTCCAGTTGTAGACACGCAAAAGTGGGTGAAAGGGTGCGAGGGGGTTCGTCCCAAAGGATCCAATGGGTCAGGGGATAGTCCAGACAGTGAACCAAGCAATAAAAACTAAGACCGAGATGTTTCCGGTCTAGAAAAAAGTGGTCCGGAGCGTGGGAAAGCGGACCGGAAGAGCGGAACGTGCGTGGGCGGGATGAAACAACAAGATGAGAGATGGGACGATGAGGGATGACGAGCGGGACGTGCGTGCGTGGTGAAAATGCGTGGTAGAAAGCGTAGATACTGCTCTGTAATGAGCTACATGGTTTTTTATAGTCTACAAGATGCTTGAGACAGCTAGAAAACTACAGAAGAAGACTAAACAAACTGTAAATAAGGCTAAAGCAAAAGG
>JBBPLX010000300.1:0-29672 GCA_038090015.1 Leccinellum albellum | reverse complement strand
CGTTGCCTTTGCGCGTTGCTTCCGGGCACGGCGACGCCACAAGTACAAGAACGCAATGAAAATGAACGCACAACCGAGTGCCATGAGCAAAATTTCCCACCAGGCCAGAGATTGCCTTGCCGAGCTCGTGGGGGTTGAGATGCCCAGGATAGTCGGAAGAGGCGAGGACCCGGAAGAAGAGGGTACGAGTTCGGAGAGGCATACGCCAAGACCTGAGATGACATTGGTTCCGCTGCTGCAGTTGGCAGCGACACAGGTTCCCCCGCGGAGGACTTGGCCAGAGCTTGAACAAGCCAGGCAGTTATTTGGACCTGAACCCGAGCAGCTGGCGCAGCTGCCGTCGCACGACTGACATGTGGAGGACGTAGTGTCAAAGTACTGGTTTTGGCTACAGGTAGCTAAGCAACGGCCATTCGTGAGGACTGGCAAATTCTTGTTACAGCTTGTGCATTGATTAAATGATCCACCGGAACATGTTGCACAATCCGGGTGACAGGTGACACAACTGCCAGATGAGCTGAAAGTGTTCGACGGACACGAACTAGCGCAGGAGCCGCCAGACGCCAGCAGACCGTTGTTACAGGTTAGACAGTGATTGGCACTTCCAGAGCAGCTAGCACACGACGAAGAGCATGCTGTAGGTTAAAAATAAGTGAACATGCATAAGGACTGCTTTTTCGCGCACGAACCTGTACATGTGAGGTTATCTGTGGGAGATAGGAAGGTACCCGAAGGGCAAGTCGGCACGCAAGCTCCCTGGTAAATAACATAACCAGGCAAGCAAGCAGTGCATTGCACCTGGTTAGAGGTCGATGCAACATTGAAATTGGGGATTTGACAGGAGGTGCACTTCGGCCCACAGCCTGCAAGCACTAGGAAGTAACATCTAAGAGAGAAAAGGACACAATACTCACTGTCGCACTCATGCTTGTTATTGTTGGCAATGAGATTTGAACCCTGGCAAACACCGACATTGTTCGTTTGCACACAAGTACCGTTCAACGAGTAAGTGCCGGAAGCACAGATAACACAGTTGCTTGCCGTGGCTCCTGAACACGTCTGGCATTCGGGGGCACAGGGTTGGCAAGAGGACCCATCGCCGTAACTACTTGAAGGGCACGCGGTCCCGCTGGAAGTCTGCTGAATAGAGTTGCAAAGCGTACGGTCGCCAGAGTCTTGGGTAAAACCAGACTTGCAGGTTATGCAGTCACCAGAACTATCGGCGCATTCGGCGCAACCGAGAGAGCAAACTGTGGTAGGGTCAAAACCATGCGTCTCATCCTGCTACCATTGTACTTACCTTCACAGTTACCATTCGAAACGAAGAAGCCAGGCGCACACACAGCACACTGAGTACCATTTGACGCAGAAGTCCAACCCGGAATGCAAGTACATTGGCCATTGGCACCACACTCTCCATTGATGCAATTACAGCTTGACGGGGGGTTGTTCACGATAGAAGAAAGACAACGGCCAGTGCCAGTTATACCCTGGTCACAAGCCTCGCAGCCTGAAGGACAAGCTTTGCATGTTGGTCCGAAATACCCGGGAGCACACGACTCGCAGGAAGTTCCGTTAAATCCAGTTGGACAGGTGCATGTACCCGAGGCAGAGCATACACCATCTCCGGAACATGGCGGAGAACATGCACTAGACTGCAAGTTCAAAAGAGATAAGGATCCAGAAGTGGTCTGAGGCAGTTGGCTGACGTCCGGGACCGAATTCCAGAGGATGACTCGGCTGTTGCTACCTGCAGAAACCTCTGCCCAGACATTTACAGCAAGGGCCAATGACGATGCATCAAGTGTGGAAGCGTTAGCGATCGGAGAACTTGGCAGAGCGGTATAGGATGCTTGACCAGAGTAAAGCGCTTGGGGGTAGACTGCAATGCCAGGCTGGAGTTCTACATTAAGTGGTAGTGAGACAGATGACCGTGAACTCGAGTTTGCAAATCCAGGTGATGGTAATAGTGAGGCTGAAGAAGACGTTAAAAGGTTATGCAGAAGTTGTGGGTTCGTCGAAGAAGTATATTGCCCGGGAAGCAAAAGAATTGAAGTAGACTCTCCGGATGCAGACAAAGTAGTTCCGACTAGAAATGCAAGTGAGAGACGGAACTCTGCTAGGGGTAGGCAACATACGAGTAGTATTCGAATAACCCTCGATGCATTGACCAGCAATACAGACGACAGAAACAGATTGCGCGACTTGGAGAGTGTGAGCAGATACGCGCGACAAGATAATGATTGGCTTACCTATAGACGCGCCGAATGCAAGAGAAATGGCAAGGATGCTCAATAGCATGATGAGCGAATGAAAGAAAGTAATGAGCGGAGGAAAGCAACAGAAAGAAAGAGCGACGGGCTCTCGCGGGTAAAAAGAAGTGTAGTAGACATCCTTTTTGTTATATATGGAGAACAAAGGGACTCCGGTTGCTGCTCGACCAGAAAACAATACAGACAAGAACAATAACTTCGGCTACTAGCTAATTCCGCAATTGGCCACTTCCGCTCCTGCCAAAACAACTACGACGCACTCACACAATCCTAACACCATCTCGCAGATCTCTACGAACTAGTCCAGTATACAGCGTTCCCCACCTCGGTCTGTATATATGTCTATTCCTGACCGTCACCGTCCCGGGACGGTGACGAGGTGGAGGCCCGAGGTGGAAGTGGAGGGGTCGAGATCGGGGATGAGGATGACTCGGAGGGCGTCGAAGTCTTGCGACGTTTTTGGTTGGAGGACTCGGCAGAGGTGGACACATGTACATATTGCCTTGGTGAGAGCGACGAAGTGCGCGGTTTGGCGAGCATGCACGTCTATGATCTCCTACAGGCTAGACGTCAGCGGGCGAGGTTAGTAGAAGCAAAATCGCCATTCCAAGGGGTCGGAAAGGTGTAGGAAAACCAATCATTCACTGGCAATCGGGGTTGAAACATTGAAGCTCTACTCAACCCACATTGTGCTAGGTCAACTCTCCTCAAGTGCGACTCATCGCCGACCAGGATCCCAGTTACCTCACCGCATACAACGTTTGTCTCAAATACGAAAAGGAACTTTTCGCGTTCGAGAACAAGCTGCGCTATGTTAGGATACTTGGCTTCTTACTGCTCCATCACCCAATCGGGGTGTTCGCCCTGAAGTCACCAAGTGCGTACACTCGTGCAAGGGCAGCAGTGACCTTACCGATATCGGTGCATTCATTAAACATAACCTCATCTTACCTTGTGGGTCCCCCATTCGCCACCTCCACTCTCCTGCATGCTAATCTCTCTTCCGTCTTGTCCAGTTAAGAGATACAGAGGTCGAACGCCAAAACCCAGCGAACACCTCTCAAGGCCTTCCTGTGAGGTGGTGAAGAGTGAAGTGAAGGTCAACATTACCGAGGCCCTCAAGAATCACCAGGATGCCAAACATCGCGTGAGCGAATGAATGCGACTGTATTCCTCGTCCCTCTTTCTCACTGCCCGCCTTCCACAGGCTCTTATTCGAGATAATTGGGCATGCGTTGTAACACGTATAATTGACCTTGGAGCCCCCAAGGATATCATCGCCCGACTTGATTCGACGGCTAGAGTGAATACAGTGTACCCATATTATTCCAGAGGCTACATTTTTTGGTGTCGTCCCTAAATCCGAAGAGAATTCCAAGGTGTGTGGCCACAGGTGCTCGTGCTACAGTGAGCAACTCACGTCTAGTTGCCTAGCTTGACTATTCCGCTTCCATACTAGCCATTCTCAAGCGGTTCTGTTATGACATCGACCAGTTCAACGGAGAGGAAGTCCATTCACTGACCAATGTTATTTCCATGGAAATGAATGTGCACGATGCATTTGATCGGCTGAAGTTGTACTTCAAAGCCACAGTGAGTTTTGGTATTGCCGCGTATTTTCTGAGCCACGACACTCATCAGGTACCGTTTCGCTACAGTCACAGGTGGATCGGTGTGAAGTCAAGTGGTTTGGTCTGGGACTGCCCAACGTGCACCAGTTCGTCACATTCTCAACATCGGATCCCAAAAATCTTCCGGTTCCTGCGCCCGAGCTGCTTGCCTCGCACGCTACTTGCTACAAGGTTGCTCACCTGTCGGGTGCCGCCGAATACATAGATGAAATCTATCGTGATGCAGACGAAATAGGTGTCTTGTCAACGGATGGCACTTCAGCGGACACACTCAAGTATATACCATCGTCCCTATCAGAACGACAACCCACCAAAACCCCTGTTGGATGCTGTGGAACTTGAATAGTTGTTCCTGAGTTTATGATCCGGCGTCTAATGATTCGACGAATGTAGATGTATTACATACGGCTGAGTACCTGTGATTCCTACGTCACACCTGTAAGACTAACTGGAAGTGCTGTCACCCACGCACATTGAGAATGGGAATCATTGAATCACTCTTGGCATTGTTGAACGATAATAGGGAAAGCTACCGATATTGGATATAGAGTGAAGGACACGATTCGATCAACTTTTCGTGCACTACACGGAGCCCGAATTTGTTTTTTCATAAAAGCTCCAATGAGTCTAATTTTGCTAGGAATACATATGATGAAGATACTGGAATGCATAAAAACCCATGAACCTGAGATACAACGATAGTCCATGCAAAAGGGAAATGCGAAATCTCAACAAGTAGATCCGTACAAACTACAGCTGAGCAGCGACACGTCTGGTCTAAGACGGAACGACCTGCAAGGAACACGCGAGACCAGGATCAGCATGCAGTCGACACACGAACACAAAAATGGCTGGTCAGCGAATAAAAAGGCAATAGAAGTTTCCGCAGCCAAACGCTCGGAACAGGTCTGATAGGTATCATCTGGAGAAGGGAGAGTCATATCGCAGAGTCTACTCACCAGTATCACCACATGGTGGGAGGCAAAGTTGGAGGCATAGCAGTGGGCGCAGGCTTCCACCTCAAACGAGCAGCGGAATGTGTCCCACACTCCCAATCCAACTCCTCGTCCTCGTCTTCCTCGGCATCAGATCCATCGGCGTCTTCCACGTACACGCCAACGCCAACCCCCTCCTCCGGCTCCAACAACACCTCTCTGTTTCCGTTCCGCTGTCTGAGCTGCAGTTTCTTCAACGCTGCAATTAGATCCTCTGCCAACGTCGCCCTGTTTGGTGGGTCCTCCCGTATAGGTTCCCAGCCTATCGGAGGTGATCCCGGAGGAGAAATCAAGAAGTTTTTCTCCACCGGTGGAGGTCTTAAGAAATTATCGCTCGAGGGTGGAGAGTGGGTAATTAATGGACTCTTATCAGCGCGGAAGACCCGGAGGGTGGTTGATGGACTGAAAGTCTGGTGAACGAATGAACATTACTGCAAGGTGACTTTCTGCTCACCCATGGCTAGGTTGGATGATTAGCGGATCGCAGTTCCGTTTTGCTTCCTCGACAGCTTCTTCGCTGTAGTAAACCAAGATTATGCGATGGAAGCATGACAGGGGAGCCCATTGATTGATCTCGCCGTACAGCGCAAAGAAGTCGCGCAGTGCATCTAGGATTACGGGTTGAAAAAAGTCTCTAGGGACCTGAGTTATCAACAGGGTATTTGTCGCCCCCGGTCCTTTCGTCACCATCCTCGGAGGAGAATCGACCGAGATGATGGATATTGAAGGCATAGGAGTGGTTCACTGGTCAATGTCGGGTGGTTACTTTGGGCGTTTGGGTGGGTATCTTATAGCGGCCACTCCTGATTACGTAACATGCTTGGAAAATCGCGCATCGCCCCAGTTTTGCAAGATGCTGCGGCAAGTTCCTTGGCTATGTCGCCTGTCATGTTTTCCGGTGGACCCTGGAATTTCTCGTCCGTTAATCTGAGAAATGAGGTGCTGTGCTAGGCTGCGGTCCATTTTTCTTCTGGAATATCTTCTGCGTTGCACGATTCATTCCACTGTGTTCACTCTTCAGTCCAACACCAGAATGATGATCATGCACATGCATCATGATTGGTCACTAAGAACATGATCCCCCATCCCCCATTCCGAGTCCTCTAAACCTAAGCCAAGTTGCCAGGTATCGGAGACTGAAACGACTAAAGCCTACGAGGAATCGAAAGACATTCGCAGAGGTTCATTAATCTGATTCAACCCGCATCCTCTTCTGTACCGTCTCCTGTTTCTCCTTCAGGGCATAGGTTCGATCTTCTTTGGATGCATCGTAGGCAACAGTCACCTGATTAAATCTACAGCACAGTGATTAACATCAAGGCTGTACAGATGTGCATCGCTGGGCCTTACGGATTATCGGGAGACTTCTGGAATTGCTTGTACAAGATATCCTGTGTGCCCGATGTGGTAGTCAGTAGAAAGTGGTGCAAACATGCGACTGACGTGATATTGTTGTAATCGCAAGCCAGGATGCTGACAAGTGTATAATATCAACGCTGTGCCAGTGACAAGGGCTAGAGTAGTAAGCACGCACTTCGACTTTGAGGTTTGGAAGTTCCTTTTCCTTGTAAGCTTCGAATGCTCCCTATAAATGAAGTGAGAATTTTGGATGATATAAAATATGGAGCTGAACTAGCCTTGAACCTCCGCTATGGTACCAGGCGCAGATGAGCATATGTACGGCAGATCCCAGCAACTACGAACCTCTGGATGTCTTTCGATGCCAGCGGCCTGCTGACCGACACTCGCCTTATCCATCTTCGCAGTGACGACTTCTAGAAGATCGAGCGCATTGTCGATCCCGGTTGCTGCGTAACTTTCCACTTGCTCATCAGGGGGATTCTTGACCTTCTCTGGCTCGTTCCCAAGTCCACCACCCGCGGCTATCGCACCGGGCCCCGCAGGTATAACGGCCTTGGCGGCCTTCTTGGCCCCAGCCTTGGGTGCTGGCTTGGCCTTTGGTGGCGCAGCCGCCTCCTCTTCTGCCAGTAAACGTGCGTTCTCAGCCTTGCGTGCCAGCTCCTCGCGGCGTTTCGCCTCCCGTTCTTCCTTGGACTTATTAGCCTTTGCACCATCAGCCCACTTATCGGCCTCCTTGCGCTCCTGGGGTCGCATATAGCATTAACTGGTCTAGGCGAGCAGCGGTGACGAGGCCGTACCTTTTCAGCACCGGCAGCTTCTTGTTTCTTCGCTTCGTTCTCTGCTTTTTTGGCACGGCCGCTCTCTTTCTTTGCGTTACCGCCTTTGGGAGCCATGCTTGATTAGCTTCCGGAGTCGAGCTGTGTGACCTGGTATGTACGTGTTGGCGGTGCGACTGGTAATGAGTTGCAAGTTAGCTGTGCGAATTCTCGGGTGGATGACTCCGCCTCGGTCTAATCTAATCTAATCAGTTGATTCACTTACACTGCCACTCCGATCATATATAGTCATCGTAAACCCGATCACCGAAGTTCGCTCGCAGAATTCTTGTTCGTTTCTTTGTTTTCTATCGCGAGCTCAGTGACACTGCTCACAGAACTTCTTCTCACTTTCCAAGTCGTCCTTGAGATATCGTCACGCTGAAGCATGGGTGATTCCGTAGTTAACAAATGGTCCGCTGGCACGAGCTGTGAGTGCAATCCAATAATTCTCGAAGCACTACCCATATTTCTATCTCGAACAGACGGCCCAGTGTTATCTCAGACAGATCTATATCTGCTCAACACCGAACTCCAGCTGCATCCTATTCTCCAAGGCACTGATGGCTCTTTCCACCTCATATTCAACCTTGTCACCGGTACGATGGGTATCGGTTCATACCACAGCGAGTTGTTTTCTCACATCTTTCTTTTCCCCACCAGGCTCTACAGGAGGCTTCAACACCGAAGCCAGAGATCGTGACATCCCCTTCACTGCCAAAGACGAACCCGCCACACTACCACGTGTCACAGACCTCATCATCATCACCGAACTAAGCCCATGGTGCACGATCGTGCACAACGATCGAGGCGTGACTATGGGCGACGTATGCGGGACGATATGGAAAGAGTGCGTAGCATGCGCTGTCTCATGTACGATTGACTGATGCATCTGATGTGCCTTCTGTGGCGTCTTCTAGGTATACAGAGAGTTATATCACGGAAGCAGAGTTCTCCTCCCTTCCGGCGCGATTGCAAGAACAGGTCAAGCGGGTGTCTCAAAACAACCAGGCTGGGGGCGGGTGGCCCGCGGCGATGTACTACAACACCCCACAACCCAACCGCTACAAACGAGTTGGTAAGCCGTCATTCCCGCTCCGAGTTCTATGCACGTTTTTCACGTGTCATCTACAGACTGGCTCAGGGACAAGATCTATTTTGAGGGGCTGACAAAAAAGGATCACTATACCGCCTCGCGTCTTGGGTTCAAAGCGCCGAACATTTTTGTGATGAATCTAGCCTCTTGAACGCTCGGAGTCTTTTATATATATATCGTCACGTTTGCTGCACGATTATCTTGGTCATATTGCAAAGACTTTAGTGCTTCCATTCTGCGAAGCTGTAGTCTGATCTATTGCCATCGACTTTGTCATTTGTGCCATCAAACCTTGTTGAATGCCAGCGCCCGGGAGTCGATTATGTTTTCCATCGTGAGACCCTGCAAAGCTTTGCGTTGTTTCAGTATATCTGTGACATGACAAGGGTATCATGTACGAGAGGTCAGACCTTCACGAGAAAAGTCACATAACGAAGCAATGATACAATGATAGTAAGCAAAGATAAATCTCACAGATATGAGCCACGTATATGTAGAGAGCATCTAGAACCGCATATTCTGCGGGCAAGAAGGCCGCTTTAAAGCGAGAGAACTGCAAACATGAAACGTTCAGCGGATCGGCACCTGTCTGATATCAGCATGCGATGAACGTGCAATGAGAGCTCCTGTAATGCGAGGATAGATGGTCATTCGACTCCACTCTACTGAACAGCATGTTCCAGAATGGTTATCTTCAGCGTCGCCCTGCTGCGGTGCTACCTGTCAATAGTTCGTCGAGGTTGCAGGCTCACGGCATTTCATAGCCTGCCTTAAGCGTGAACGACAGATCGACTCCTGTATCCTTGTGATTGACTGGTTCCCGTCGTATCCATGAGGACCACTCAGCAGTTATGGCCGAGCGGCTTTAAAAAGCAAATGGATAGGCGCGGATTGGTCAGAACCTCTTGGTTTGTCATGCTGGCGCTGCCACTTCTGAGCTGGCACTTCAAAGGTTCTCTAATTGAGTTATACGCAATGTGAAGTAGATTTATAACAACGTATCTGTGCTTCGCCTAGTTCTTGCTATCTGAATGGTTTGATGTCGGATGTCGCACAGCCCATCCGATGAAGCACAGCCACTGATCATGCAATGTCAACTTGTCAGCGGTGAGATATCCTACGACCTCTGCTTTCTGACTCGACTACTTCCTGTGGTGGATCAATTTATCACCCAACATGTTATACGACAATCCTTCAGGGGCAAGCACGCCATTTATTCCTCCTTTGCCATCTCCAGAGAGCATAGTCCAGCCTCCTCCAATCCCCACACCTGATAATCGGGAACCTCAATCTTGGACGCAGCAGCCACGAACTCCTATGAATTATCCGTATTACCCCTCCACACCATATAATGGGACACCTTTCATACCCCCAATGCCTAGCATACACAACACCCCTGCCACACAACCACGTACCGACCCCCCAGGCTCATACTACCCTGCTCCAGCCGCCCTCCCTGTCTCCCCCGCCGTGCAACCTTTAGCATACGGTGGACCACCTGGACATCCTCATATCCAGGTTTCCGCTGACTTCACAGGCTACCCGACTTCATTACAAGGTACTCCCTGGGCACCACCTCAACCGATTCCACCTCCGAATGCGATGCCCCCACCTCCTTGGCCCGGTCAATACCCCCCAACTGCTTACAACGCTTTCAGTCAACCTCTCCCTGGTCAACCTCTCCCCGGTGCAGGGTGGCCCCAGATGCCTATGCCTCCAATGGGCCCTTATACGCCCGCGGCGGCAGCATGGCCCATGCCCCCGGGAATGGCACCGCATACGCCGTATGCTGGTGGATATATGCCGTGGCAGCACCCGACGCAACAGCCACCCCCCATCAAAATTCCCGGACAACCAGGGGACACAGCCCAAGCCGCGTTCCGATGGACGAGCAATACCGATCGTATGGATCCCTTTGCCGAAGGACCGCACTGTACGTTCCTTAGTCATCGAAATTTGAATTATCCCGTCTTTTCTCATACAATACGGCCATCGTACAGACGGACCCGTCCTGGAGCCGTTTTTAGTCAAGGTCGTCGGGGCCACTGTTAGGCTTAACCCGCTTCTTGCTCCGCCACCGGATACGCAAGACGATTATCTCCGGTGGAACATGCTCTTCCACACGAGCAACTGCTATCGGACGACAGAGTCCCAGCGATCTTGGGTGAAGGGGCGGAATGCGCCAGCGACTCACCCCCGGCTGACTCATGTCCGCATCATCTCCCATTCGTTCCCATGGATGATCCAGGTGCGCGCGCAGAACCCCAAGCTTGGCGTCACGTGCGGAGAGGTGCTGGACACAGTTTCTGCGTATATGTATGGCGACGTCGCCAAGCGCGAGTACGAAAAACTCCCACCAACGCGGAAGCGCCAGATCTGGGAGAGCTACCGGTTCAACCGCTCCACAGACCTGAACGCGCCCGGGGGCAGGCTCGGGGAGGGCCTGAAACGTCTGGACTGGCTCGGCACGACGTCGCGCTTCGGCGGACTCGTCATCAGCGATGCGTTCGTGAAGGAGCATTGCGGAGACGTTCTTCCATGCACGTTCGAGCTCAAGTGTCTGCCGAGCTATCCATTGACGGCGGAGGAGCTGCGCGAGCAGCAACGGAGATTGGAGAATCCGCCGCGCCACCGCAGTCGGAGCCGTCCTGTTAGCGCCAGCCGCCCGCCTTCGCCGCGATCGGCAACGGTACGAACGGTCTCGGATGAAGACGACGACTGAGGAGGGTGGCGGCTCGGCTCGGATCTTGGTTTATTCTTTGTTCTTGGCTGCGACTGCTATGATATAGTGGATTCGGTTTGGATTCATCATACCACAGATTATTAGTCACTTTATTCGCGTTGCTTGTCGTTCTAACACGACTTTACCTTTCTATTTGCTGTCCTTTGCTCATGTAACAATTGTAGTAAAATGAATTGGTACGAAGAACACAAAAACTGGCCATAATGGTTGTATAGATCACCGTAGATACTTCAAGTAAATACAGGTGACGTTTGTATCCAAGAATTTGGAAACGTTGAAGGTTTCCCTCTGACGTCTGCATACACGATGTTCAAAGGAAGCTACACGGTACGAGTAAAGAACAATAGAAATATAGGTGGATACAATGTGAGTGAGGAATAGTGGCGTGCACAAATACAGTCATGAAATAGCCGTTACATTAAACTCTCATCAAATTCACTATTTAGGCACGTTCGCCACGGAGGCGGCGAGCGAGGGCCAGGTCCTTAGGTTGACTACAAGGAGTGTGAGCATGGCAAGACAAGTCAGATGTGTGTGGCTTACATAGTGACTCTCTTGGCATGGATGGCGGCCAGGTTGGTGTCCTCAAAGAGGGAGACGAGGTAAGCTGGATGTAGAGTCAATCATTGATCCGAGTATAGAACAAGGAACGGTATCACCTTCACTGGCCTCCTGAAGGGCCATCACAGCCGAGGATTGGAAACGAAGGTCGGTCTGGACAATGATTAGATGAGGAGGGATATCCGCCAAACAATGGGGAAGAGAAAGACCTTGAAGTCCTGAGCTATTTCTCTGACGAGCCTCTGAAAAGGCAGTTTGCGGATCAAAAGCTCAGTGGACTTCTGGTACCTCCTGATTTCACGGAGTGCGACGGTTCCCGGGCGGAACCTGTGAGGCTTCTTGACGCCTCCGGTAGCAACAGTCTGATGACGAAGAGTGACCAAACTATGGCGGGTATTATATCAAGGACACTTACCTTCGAAGGGTAGCGGGCCTGTTGCTTAGCGTGCTTAATGGCGAGTTGCCTGCGTGGTGCCTTGCCGCCAGTCGTCTTGCGCGCGGTTTGCTATAATTACCAAAAGAGGTAAGTCTCCAAAAACATATATCGCGACATTGGAAGTTCCAACGGAGCATTGAAGCCATCCGCGGAAGATTGTGAAGATGCAGATACATGGAGACATCGTTTCGAGCCTCCGTGCTGTCATCTTTCCGTGTTTGTGGTCAGCGTGCGACCTCACGTCACATCCCCTGACGCGGCACCCAACGCCGAACGGAGCAAACTCCTCCTCATCATCAACAGAGGCATCGGCAACAAAAACATCCCTCATTCTCACTTCTAGATTATACGAAATAGCATCGGAAGAACGACATACCTTTGTGCGTGCCATCGAATCAGTATAGAGCGAGAAATTGAGTCACTGGGTGGTGCTTGTTGATCGGAGATGGTGGTGGTTGAGAAGAAAGAGAGATGGGAGAAACTCTCTAAGGTGTGGCATCCTTAAATCTTCTCTCCCACTCGCCTTTGTCCACTTTTTTGTCCAGATCTCCCTGCCAACTTGCGGTGCTTTGTGGTCAATGCACTAAGAACTTAGCGCAAGCCATTCACGTCGCCGCATGCCAAACAGTTGCAAATAAAGTCATATCATTAGTAAGCGCTGATCTCACGTGTGCTCCTGAATTCAAGTTGCCTACACCTGTATTGAAATTATTGTAAGGGGCACTGGCAATCTAAAAGCAACGAGTCGACAGGTCCTGGACTTCAATGTATTGAATAAGCCATGAAGAGTGGAGTGCTGGGTAAGTCGTTCCGCCACCTGTTCTACCTTGCTGCGCTATTTCTGACTCAACCTCACGACCTCTACATTTTGAGGGAATGCATTTTCTTGCATTCCTCATTCTCGCCGAGGCCCAAGACGTGAGTACCTGAGACATTTATCATCTCTTCATAAGCGTCCTTTATGGGCGCTTGAGCTTAGCGATTACTGACGGGGGTCAGGATGGTCTCAATTTGGGACGTTGACATCACTGCTGGCAAGCGTTGAGATTCAGCAGATTGGTCCGAGTCTTTAATATGTTATTTAAGTTCATTTGTCTTCAATTTCACCCGATGGATGCTCGTCAACAGTTTACGAAATTTAAGCCTTCTTAATAGTGGCACCTCGGGGCCTTCTAAGTTCACCGACTTACCCCGCAGCCCCCCGTTTACCCCCATCCATCCATGTGTCACCCTGACATTAATTCTCGCACAGCTCGTGCATGGTGAGTTTCCTGAGACATCTATTCGTTTGCTGGTGTCATGCCTCAGGTGGGCGTCCATTCTTTTTCAATCTTATAAACTACTGTCACATGAGACGACATGAACGTCCTCTCTTCTCCTGTTCGCCTGTCAATCCTTGGGTTTTCTTCGTTTTTGATAGGTGTTAGCAGTAAAATGCCCTATCATGTTTCGACGCTGAGTAGGTGTCACTGGAGGAAGTGTCCAAACACACACCTTAATCTCTGTATCTCAGATACTCATCTGCGCCCGAACAGGTGTCATACGATATAACAGTCATACAGTTGAAAATCGCTGCATAAGAATATGGATACTGCTCGGTCATCGCCAAGCCGCGCCCTCGGCATTGGGCCTTGCATGCCATGCACAACCCTTCAAAAATACAACGTAACAGCGTTCTTTTCCAGATGGGTCTACTAGACTAGCATCTCGATCTGATCGCAACTCCCTGGATCATCACCTTGTACGCGCAGATTCAACGTACGCGTGTTGGTATGAGCTACTTGGTTATAAAACTACCGGTTGTGTAGATATCCTGTTGGACATTCCGAAGAGTTGAGACCGCTGGTGGTACCAAATTGGTCGATAACACTGAACGATTGGTGCTGCCATTCAAACCCACCTATAGGCTTAATCGAGTAGTAGGCCGACTCGGAGCAACTTGGAAAGTCGACTCAAAGTAGTTGGAGCTTCTGACGGGGGCATGATGTAAGTATGTTCAATCTGGAAAATTGATGGTGGCGCCGCGCTGGCGGTGACAAGCATTCCAACGTCTGGCGCCTACTGGCGGATTATTTTGCGGTGGAGTACACGTGCGATCATACCTCAAGGCCTCATGTATTGCTATCAAGTTGTGAGGCAATATATGTTACTGCACAATGCATATCACTCCGCAAATTGTCATTCACACACACACGCAGAATTATACGCGAGAAACTTGGATGATCGATGATCGATCATTCCACTCTTTCACCGCCGTCCTCTCATGGCTACAGCGCAGAGCCCTTTATTACGAGCAGCAGACTACCCCCAGCCTGATCTTCCTACACAAGATGTCTATGATCGCTTCAGCTACAAACAAAAGCGAATTATTCTAGCCATCGTGTCGCTCACTGGGTTCATTCCAAGTGCGTCTTCCATCTCACCTTGATTTCGTAGTATTCGAATGAATCCCCATCAGTGTTCGTGCGCGCCTACTTCGTCCCATGCATACCTCAAATCTCCAAGGATCTCGATGCCACTCCCGCCGCTGTGAGGTATGTATCTCATATGACACCCGTCATCGGTTTTCCATCATGACCTGGGTCAGCCTGGGAGTAAGCATCGCCATATTCGCAACCTCCATCGGTGTTATGTTCTGGTCCGGATACTCTTCTTTCTGTAGGTGTCCACACGTCCCTTACACTAGCCAACCTGGATGATCATTTTCCTGGCAAGATGGTCGACGGAAAGTGTACCTCTGGGGAATGCCCATCACAATTCTTGCTAGTTTTGCTCTTGCGGCCTCCACAGACCTAACAAGTCTATTGTTTTGGCGATTTGTACAGTCATTTGGATGTAGTGGCGGTTATGTCATTGGAACGGCCACCATTGGGGATATCTACAAATTGGAGGAGCGCGGGACTGCTATGGGTACTTTCATTGGTGTGAGTACACCCGCTGTTGTGCATTGGCAATGGCCTTCCTGCTATGATACTATTTGCGACTGTCTAGGTTACATTATCCGGACTTGCGCTCGCACCGCCGATTGGAGGTAATACTTCACTTTGTCATCTCCACGGCTGCTCATCCTCGGACAACTATCCAGGTATCTTTGCTGAGTATTGGTCCTGGCGCAGTTTACAGGCTGCAGTGGGTGTGTGGAGCGTTATACAGATGTTGTTACTATTTTTCTTCTTCCCCGAGACTGCTCATCCGGGTTCGCGTGGAGTTGACAAGAGGCCAGGTCGAGAGAAATTATTTATCTGGATCAATCCGTTCAGCTGCTTAGCTTTCCTACGGAGTCCAAACATCATGGCGGTTGTGAGTACCCTTTACCTTATCCATGTTAGCACTGGTGTCCATAATTTGATATTTCTTAGACGTTAGCAAATGCCTTTGTGGTCATGACGGACTTTGGTGTGTCACCTACATGCATAAACATCCAATCTTTACTGACATGCTTGAAGCCTTGTTAATACCCATCGCATATACGATGGTACGCAAACATGAGGCTTTGTATCTGTCTCTCGCTGACCTGTTCAAAGGGGGCAAAATATGGTATTGCGAGCGAGGGCCTGATCGGTATTCTGTTCCTTCCAAGCGGACTTGGTAACTTTGGTACGTCGCCACGAGTCAGCGCTGTAACCGGGCATCCATCACATGTACAGTCGGGGCTCCGATCGGCGGGCACATGTCGGATGTGGTGGTACGAATAACCAAGGGAAAGCGCAATGGCGTATGGGTCCCGGAGGATCGTCTACGTGCTGCGTGGCTCGGGGGCCTCGTGCTGGTGCCCATATCTGTCACGCTGGCCGGGTTCACGACAGCATATATTGACGGGACAATCGGTCTGGTGATCAACCTTGTGTGCCTGTTCGCCAACGGTGCCGGGGTGAGTCGCGTCGCAGATATAATCTAGAACCGATGAGAACGTCCGCCAGGTGGATATGTTCCTCACCCCAATTGGGGTATACGTGATCGATATCCTGCCTTCGAGGGGTGCTGAAGCCATGGCGGCCCTTTCGTAAGTGTGTCCTGTCCAAGTGCGTCGATCTTCTACACGTCGCCTACCTATGCTACTAGAGCGTTGCGATCGCTGGTTATCGCGGCCTTGTCTGCGTTGTGCATACCTGCCGTGGAAACGATTGGCGTGGCTGCGACGAACAGTATCGCGGGCATCTTGGGCTTGTTGGGATATTTGTACGTGTTCTCACGGACATTCAGCAGCGTGGACTGATGAGATGAGATATAGCCTTGTCTGGCTGACAATACGATACGGCGAGCAGATGCGGGCGTACGTTGATGTTGGATACCCTGATTTTCACACACAAGGGTGAAGGTACCACGACACAAAGCCAACTTATCAGCAAGATGTAGCCGAGTTAAAAACTAGGTATCCTATCCGAGCTTCAAGAATTGTGGAACCTGATTGGCGATGTTGGTGAACGTGATAAAGTCAAGGAGCTTTGGTTCGGCTTGCGCTCTCGCATTCAGAGCGAGCTTCGGCGAGACAAACTAAACCCCAAAAGGTCATCACTGAAGGCCATCATCATTGCCGCCGAAGTAATCGAGATCGCGGATTCAGTCGCAGAAAACCGGGACCGTAAGTCGGGCAAGCACCGGTGAAAACGGTCTGAGGTCGGTAAAGAGCGTACAGATACGCACAACTCCAAGAAGGGATTGCAAGCCACTAAAGGATCTTATTCAGCTGGGCCTAGTTCAGACAAAGGCACGGAAAGAATGATCATTCCCATCATCCACAGAAGGAACAGTCAGGCTCATCAGCTCAACTGGGAAACAAAATTACCAAGAAATACCATTTGCCGAAAGAGGAACACGACCGGCGAGTCGCCAAACGTCTGTGCCCAAATGATGCGATCATGTATTTCCCCGAATCAGCGAGATTGGGTGACCCGCTTGCCATCTATTAAGTTCGCGATTAACATATCACGGTCAGTGGGTATGCACCCCTTTCCCTGAATTATGGGTGGATACCGCAAACCTTCAATTGAAACTCACCTGCCAAGAGTGTCTGCATATTCGTGCAACGAATGAAGAGCACCAGCTCATAATACGTTGATCGAAGCAAAACAAACACAATCTGCCATCTGGAAACGGAGATTATGTTCGTTCATCATTAATGATCCTGTGTACGTATCGACGAAAAATATAACCTTGCCCAAGGGATACGCTCGGAAACTCGCGCCAAATTTCATAGTAGGCCCTACAGAATCCTTGCAGACTGACAATAACTCATCCAAGCTCGGGTTACCAAACCGGCTGAAGCAGCGGGGTGTTCACTCTGTCTTCCATGCCTCGCTGCTCCGAATTCACATCCCGAATGACGATCGCTTGTTCTCTAGGAAATTAGAGCATCAAGTGGTCGACTTCGAAGACAACAGACCCATATGGACTGCAGATAAAATCATTGGCCACCCCGGTTACGGTGCTGAGATTGTCTGCGGGTGAGATGGGCAACCGGTGATGAAACCTGGTTGCCCTCCCGCCAGATACAGTGTGTTAGTGACTATCTGGACCTGCATGACGTGCAACAGATAGAGGACTTGACTCCTGTTAAGGTTCGGTCGAACGAGGACGATCCTCCACTATTTAACGGGAGTCGCTCAGCTGGTAATCCTCACCCGCTACTTGAGTGCCCCCACCTGCGCGGCATGCCTGCTCACCGCCCGGACGCCACTGCCAAACTTCCGTCGTCGCGGGGACCACCTTGTCCCTGTCGACACTGGCCTCAGCAAGTCACCAATTAAGCTCACCCGGGACTTCATCGAAGAATGCTTGGCATTTAGGATCCAGCTCCGAAGCATGATGGATGAACAAGACCGCGAGCCCGTTCCCCTAGGATATGACATCATCGCCAAAGCAGTCAATAAAAACGACACGGCGCGCGGCCTCGCTGAACTCGACAACAAGGGCGTCAGCAAACCGACTTCGCGCAAGCAACCGGGCATATCGCTCTTCTTCGGCAGCCGTCCCTCTGCCTGTGATGAACTCGAGGCCAACTTGAAGCGGATGAATGAGAGTCTCGCTGCGGAAAAGTTCCGGCGCGAGGACCGGCAGAGACAATAGAAGAAAGGGGGTAAGACAAAGAAGAATGAGGGAGGTTGGAAAGGGAGGGTTGATGGCACAGCGGCAAACAAAGAGGAGGGTGAGTGCGGTTTTGGAGAAGGCACCACTAGGAACCATGCCGCGGAACACCCCACATTCGGCCAGCCTAGTCACTCCAGCCCACCCCATCGGCTAACCTGTATAAAAAGTCAACCAAGAAGCGAAGGAATAGACCTAGCGCACTGCCTGCTCACGCTTCCTCATTACCCCTCGCCGCTACCACCACCGCAGCTCACATGCATGAATCTGTCGCCGCGTCAGCCTCTACGACACACGCGAACCGAAAAATGCACCGATCGCCTCTGACCTCGTGCTCCTTTAAAGTCACTGACTCACTGGATAAAACCGAAATGGCCCACGCTCTTGCGTAACAACTTGAAGGCATAGAGATGAGTGGGGACGTGGTAACTGGGATGAACACCGAACCCGGTCAGATCGAATGATGGAAGGGTGACGGTGCTGAATGAAAGGCAGCTGGTTTGGTGGAGCGCAGTCCCTTCGTAGAACTCTTTCGCATACTGTCTCCCGTAGGCAGACCTGTCTTTCCCACGAACTTCACACCCGAGAGAAACCTTGTCAAGCAAGGTAACTTCAAGTGCCAACGGTAAGATGTCGGTTCCCGTACTTCTTCCACCAAGTTCGCTACCCAGACCGTCGAATCATACCTTGGAATGGACACCAAAGCGTTACCTGACAGGCCCACAACCACCGCCAGTAGACGACGCAAAAGTCCTCGAACAAGAGCTCGCCACAGCACGACAAATAGCAGACGGGAAAGCCGTCAAGAAAACCAGACCTCGGCGGACGGTCGATTTCAATGGTGGAATGGGAAGATGGGCCCTTGTAAGAACCTTTCTACGGACCCACTATCTCACTCCCAGCTCACCTTCTTAGTTGCGCAAACATCGCCCTAATCCAACATACGTACCTTGTATACGACCCGCACCACCCTATATAGTTGATGTAGGGATTATTTCCAACCGACACTGTTGTATAAATGCTGAACTCAATGATAACGGCGATTAGCTTCTCCCTCCCATCGCCTACCCTGGTAATGCCTCCACCTCGCTGTGCACCAAATTCATCCACACCTCCACGAACAAAATTCGTTGCCCGGTCAACGTCGTAACGGTCCGTTCACATTCACCTCTCCTACCGGCGTGTCCGCACGCGTTGAACAGATTCGCCCTTATCTTTTTCTAGTGGACACCAGAAGGGCGGCGAATCCTGACTGGCTCGACCAGCGGAGAATTCACCCTATGGAACGGGTTGACATTCAATTTTGAGACTATCTTGCAGGCACACGACACCGCCATCCGCGCCTTCCAATTCACCCACTCGGGTTCCTACCTTGCATCGGCAGATCAGAGCGGCATCATCAAGTATTTCCAGCCGAATATGAACAATTTGAACGCGTGGCTAGGACACCGGGAGGCCATTCGTGGGTTGAGTTTCAGTCCAGACGATGGAAGGTTTGCAACTGCGAGCGATGATGCGACTATTCGAATATGGGGTTTCGAGGAGAGTAGGGAGGAACGCGTCTTGACTGGTGCGTGCGAATTCTGACGATATTGAAGATGTGCACTCTCTGATTCAATATCTAGGTCACGGGTGGGACGTTAAGTGTGTCGAATGGCATTCGACCAAGGGTCTCCTTGCCTCTGGGAGTAAAGATAATCTGATCAAATTCTGGGATCCTCGCACCGGCACAGTCCTCTCAACACTGTAAGCTGTATCATTCTATTCCAACGATTTCCGATGGCCTAATGTATATCGTCATGCAGTCACCAACACAAAAATACGATCCAAGCCCTTGCTTGGTCTCCAAACGGCAATCTCCTTGCCAGCGCCTCGCGTGATCAAACCGTGCGCGTCTTCGATATTCGCGCCATGAAAGAATTCCGCATCCTCAAGGGACACAAGAAGGAAGTCTGTTGTACGTTCACATCCCGTATTTTCTCGTGTCCTTCTTTCTGATCAGGTCTGCTTATCCGCGCGCAACGAACACAGCTGTCTCCTGGCACCCCGTCCACCCGATCCTTGTCTCAGGTGGTTCCGAAGGCGCCATTCTCCATTGGGACCTCACAGGTCCAGAACCGACTGCCCTACAACCAGCCCTACTTCCCCGAGCGACGCTCTCACAGGCACACGACTCCAATGTTTGGGCGTTGACGTACCATCCCCTCGGCCATATCCTCGTGAGCGCATCCAACGACCATACCACGCGGTTCTGGTCGCGTGAGCGCCCGGGCGACACGAGCTCCGTCTTCGCTGGCGGCGGGGAGAAGCCGCCAGAAGTGACAGACCTAAGCGGGCAGGACGAGGAGGAAGATGCAATGGTCGTGCCTGGGTTCAGCTATGGGAACGGTAGTGGGTTCGGGAGCGGGTTTGGCATCGGTGGCGGCGGCGGGATGAATGGCGCCTCCGGACCGCGATGGTGGGGCCGGGACGATGACCTTTCGGGTACGACATCGACCTCAGCGGCGGCTGGTGCCGGTGCGGCCGCCGGCGCAGGGATACCAGGCTCGGGTTCGGTGCTCCCGGGCGGACTGTCAGATGGGTATGGGTACTCTACGGTGCCAGCGCCGTTCGGGACGGACGACGCGATGAACTTGGACGACTTCGTTCCTGGGCTTGGCGCTGCAGAGCATTTGGGGAACACATCACCGTTGCCGCCGATCGGACCGAGACAAAGTGGTTCGCTGCCTCTTCAGGAGGATGTATGGTCTGGGGGAGGTGCCGGTGGACGGAGCGAAGACTGGGGAAGTGGAGGGGGTGGCGGTGGCGGCGGCGGCGGGAGTAATGGGCGCAGAGGTGGGGAAGGTGGGTACTACGATCGACGCGGAGGTGCTCGCAGAGGTCGATATTAAGATCTCCCCTATTCCTGGACCCGTAGGGTACAGGTATTCAATGCATTAATTCGTAAGAACGACGAGGTTATCCGTCGCGAGACCCATCTTTATTTGGAGTGCATAGGTTTTCACGAGTTGAGATATGAGTACTTGAGTGATCTGTGTCTAACTTGAATATATAATCATCTCTTTATCCTCATGACCAGAAGAACGGTCCAGGAACCATCATGTGACCATGGCGACTTCAAAAGGAAATCCAAGAATGAACATGAGACCAAGACCAAGACCGAGACTCTGACAGCACGGATGGTGATCCCTCCCCCCTGCTCCTACTCCTGCCCATCCCTGAAGAGCGGTTGGCGATGGCAGTCCCAAGGGCGGAGCTCAAGCCTGCTCACGTACGTGCGCTCAAGCCAGCGAGGCGACGGTAGCGGTCGGCGGTCGAACTCGTCATATATCAGCTGAGGATGGCGAAGAGACAGGTGGTGTTTCTGCACGGATGGTTTGGTGGGATTGTTGGTTGACGCTTTTTCGGTACGGGGAGGACATACCCTCAGGCTTTCGTGCTGCCTCACGCCCTCGACGCCCTATGTTGCCGCACGATCCGGCTACACATCCACCACACTCACCTCTGCACAGAGTGCCGCTGTAATCGCCAATTTCCGCCTACACGACGTCACGTTTGGCAACGCTCTTTTGCCGCTCGCACAGATCGTGATGACGCGCGTGCTCTTCCGGCGGTACCTGCGCGGGGAGATCTCGGAGGCGGAATGAGAGCATCGGAAACAGCAGCCGTACATTGACGGGGGGCCACTCAACATCCGATCGTACCTCGACCGGGCGTGGTTCGAGCGGTGCGGCGGCGGCGAGTTCGTGCTGTCCATCGGTTTCTTTTTTTACCAACTTCCGTTCATGACGCTTGGAAGTGCTGCCGGTGCGGACCGTGTTTGCCACGGTCTGTCGGACGGTGCGCCGCCGTTCGGGGAGCTCCTCACGTTCGACCGGTTCTTGCATCGCACAGGGTCGATGAAGAGACAGGCGGAGGGATACTTGAAACATTCTTTGTCTTTCGAGATCACGCGTGCGGTAAGTCTGGCGGGCTGGAGATACAAGTCACGCTGCTCTTCAGTGGCTGAAGCATCTGAAGGGTGCTCAGAAAAATGGAACACAAGATAGTTCGGGTGGCGAAGTTTTGGCAGTCGCGGACATGCCCATGGTCTGGGCCCATGGAGGGTTGAGCCTCGGTGATGTGATGTACGTATTTTCGAGCATAACTTTTCTGCTCACACGACACGCCTCATTCTTGTTTCATGTAGGTGGATTCGATATTCCCGTCTGAATACCCCCTTCCGCCATCCTACTCGCTCTCTCCCGGGCCGTCCTCTTCCCTCGTACATCCCGCGAAAGCAGGCTACGCGATTCTGCTCGTGCCCTCGACGTCCATTTCTGATGCGAACGCGTGCCCAACAATAGCGATCGAGTATTCCGCCGGGACACGTCTCCACGCATGTCCGGCAGAGCTGTACCTCGGCGCCTCTAGTTCACGTGGGCGGTTGACCTTGTTTGTGTTTTACAACGGGAATGTGATCGAGGATGGGGTCGTGAGGGAGTGGCTGGACGAGTGCTGAGGGGGCAGTATTGTGGTACCTCAAACGGACGCACATAAAGTCGCGGCGGCCTGATGCTGCGAGCGACCGTGCAGTTGGTGCTGGCAGTGCAGGTGGTGGAGGTCCATCTGGACTTGCCCGAGGGGTATAAGCGCTAGATTGTGAGACACGGTGCGACGGATCTACACTGTTTTAGATAGAGGGTCTCTCGTAACTGTAGACTTTCCAACGACAGCGCTGAGCGCCATAATGCATGAGCCATGTAAATATCAGTAGCGATGCGTCGTCCGTCGGGATGGAACTTGACGGCGATCACAAATTACTACTAGTCGCTCCCGTAGGAGACAATCAGATACTGTCAGTGATCAATCGATCATGGACCATCTTTTTATTCCTATCGCGAAGCTCGATCACCTTTTTGTGGTCTAGAGTCCGTTCCATATCTTCGCCTTTTGTTGGTCGACAGACGAGAGGTAGGATTTAAAGGAGACTGCCACTAATCAAAGCCAATAACAATCCACGACTACTGCACATCGACCCAGGTACGCACACTACCCATCAGCTCCTCCAACGGCGTCTCTGCCCGAATCTGGACCTTGATATAACTGTCCGTGGCGACACATTTGTACAGCACACACTCGTGCGGAGCAAGCGGGAGTGTACTGGGCGGCTGCTTCAGTCGAGCGGCGAGCCATATGGCATGCATGGCTATTATCTGCACGCGGACAAGACAAGACACCATGCCCTACAACGTGGCCAACGCGTATATATTGGCGGCGAGGATGACGATCCACATGATATACCCAATACCGGTTGCGATCTTGCAACTGCTAAAGTCGACTACCTCATCTTTGGGGGGAGCTTCTTTGTCTCTTGATTCACCGGCACTGTCGAGAGCAGGAAGCGCAGGCGAACCAGAAACAGGCTGTGCCGGAATAGTTGTCGATTCCGACTTGACCGTCATGATGCGTGATGAAGATGTCAAATAGACGAGCGGAAAAATGATGAAAGGCAGAATGATGGATAAGGCCACTTGACTCCAAACCAATAGCGAGTTTATACCGTCTTCGCCCATAACAGAAGCGATGATGACAGAAGGTATAAGTCCAAGCATACGAGTTATCAGACGACGAAGTGTTGGCTAAGGGTACAGCCGTCAGCGCTGGTAGAAGATCAGGCTGATAGAGTGCTACCGTGACTTTCCAGTGCAAAAATCCTTCCGATACGCTCTGACCAGCCACGGTAGCAACGACGGATGCACTTTGTGCAGAAGCAAGCAAGGCAAGAGCGAAAACAAGAGCAGCGCCTTTCTTTCGATCAGAAAGTGAATATCATGCAGTATGACACGCTTACCATTACCCATTTTATTTTTAATTAACGAGTAGGCATCGGATAGGCTTGCCGGGGACTCGCTTCCATAGGCTCCCGAATTGTAATAGAAAACAGCACTCGAAATTATAAGGATCCTATGGCAAAGTAAAGGCCGTCCTCGGAGAACTCTACTTCATGTCATACTCACAGCGAGTTGATCATGACAGCGAAACCCATCAGGCTTGTTATAACGTCAGCCATACCATGATACATGTGCGATCTGACGAAGCTGAGCTTGTTGTTCTCCCGATCGGCGTGCGTCAGGACATTAGGCGGATAGCTAGTCTCATCTGAGTGAGAGATATGAAATAGCCTTCTCCAATCGAGTGTGCGATGTATGGATCGCAGAATGCGTTGCAGCAAGGTCATATGATGCGAGGATGATATCTCAGAGAATAGCGGTGAATCCTGCATAGAGTCGTTTGCTAGTCGATCCTGCGTCACAAGGTGGGATCCGAGGAAAAGACCGTGTGGCATGACGGTGGAACCCACGATTCCCACAGCTGAACGGATATTGAGCAACCGCATAGACGAACAGGTAGCACATACAGGTATAGAGGGAACCACTCGCGAATAGCCCCTTCGACGGAATAAATCCGCGAAAACAGTCTCCCCAATCGACGGTCACTTTAGATGTAATGATTGCCATACAGATGAGCACGATGAGAACCTTGAAAGATATTAAGATAGTCTGTCATGACAAGATGACTCATTACTAGTTACCCACCAGCACAGCAATAGTGGCCTCGAAAAGTTTGACCGGTCTGCCCTTCAAGGGATTCTCGAGAGCAAGCAATAGCATGACATCAGCTGCGGTCAATAAGACGGCTGACCACAACGGAAGCGCAGGGAATAGGAGGACAAGCGCGATTGCAGACCCCAACATTTCGGATAAATCAGTACAAACGATGGCGATCTCGGCGAGAACGTAGAGTGGGTAATGAACACCCCATCTCCACAATAACTTGTGTCGAGGGCGATCGTGAAACAACAAGCGACAATGCGAAGCGAGGCCTATCCAAAAGTCAACTTTGATCACGCCAGCAGTGACATAATTTACCAAGACCTGTGACTGCCCCCAAACGAGCTGCTAGCACCTGTGGTGACAATATATCAGCGGTGGCCAACTGCGGTAACATAAAAGCTCCAACCTGCAAAAATGTGGCAATTATACCGGAAAGAAGAACCGTGAACAACAGGGTATAGCCAAATTGCGAGCCAGCCTGTAAATCAACACTCCAGTTTCCACTTAGGAAATTGTCAATCCGTGTGATGGTGTATGATAGAGGCTTAGATCACTCACGGGTCGAAATAGGCGACCGAGCAAACGATTCCTACGCCTGTATGCTTCGTAGCGTGGTGGAATATCCGCCATGAAACGTGATAAAGCCTCGCAGACCATCCAGTTCGAGTGGCTTCATGCTCAAGCGGAAGAGGGACCTGCGACATAACAGTGGGAGAACCAGAGGAAAAGTTCACTCTAAGCAACCCCAGGGGGACGTTGGATATGGATGATATAAAAGCAGGCAGAGACAGGAAACTTACTCAAGCCGCCGTGGGTTCACTTCCCTGACTCCCACGAAGTAGGAGAGGGTTTTGGACCTCAAACGTCCAGGCACCTTACAAAAGGAAAGCGAGCCGACAAGCTCCCATGGGAAATCCTACCTAGGGGGGTGTGGCGCACAACATGTCACCCAAGGACTCCTGACCCAGACGTGCGCTCCAAAAAGGTCCAAAACGGTCGGGACCGTTCCGTGGGAAAGCTGCCCTGCAAAATGTCTATATCAAACTGAGGAGCCCCGCCGGAGAAACCTCTGTGGGACCGATCCAAGGATGGATGAGGAAGTATCCGTGCATTCCGACCAGGTTGTCATTAGTCCCGATGCGTATGTCACCAAGGATGTGCGTAGTGTCACTGGCATGATAAACTGTCAAACATGAACGATAGTCGGTTCCAGGTTCCGTGGTAATAGCGATGAGGGATGTTAGGGAGAAAATACACCCAGGAAGGCGGAGTAGACCAGTGAGGTCGGTAGGGAGGTAGCCGTTGGTACTACCACTAGAGTTCCTAGCCCGAGTCCAGAAGAGAAATATGACGTTACCCGATCGAGTCAAAATGTATTCCGCGTGCCCTCACCACATATGACCGGGAGCGCAACATCAAAAATACCGAACAGATCTCTCCCTCTATAAGGCGATCGATACCTTGAAGACCACCAGATAGACATGAAACGTTGGGAGCTTAAACTGTATGAAACGAGAAACACCATGCAGTTCTAAATGACCCAATTAATTGACCATACCTTCTTCACAATACCCAATGCCTCACACCCATCCGATTAGCACACCTTCCGGAAGTGAGAGAGTGAGCAACAAGGCAGCGGGATAAGCCAAAAGGGCTTCGTCGTGTTTCTTGAAACGTGACGTCTCATCACCGATCTCCTGAAGCCTCGATACTCATCGGGGCATGAATTATGATGGTGCTGATTGAATATACTACTATAAGACAAGATACACAAGCTCACCTTTCAGCCAATCGACGGCTAGCTTGTTCTTCCACAGATCCTCAGCCATCACGTTCACGATATTCTGTGCAGCACCATATATGCAACCCTCGGTATACAATGTTTTGCCTTCATACTTCGTGTTACATATACGGAGGGAACATTTGCATATGATGAATTGGTTACCGAGTTCCTAAACGGATTGCTCGAGCTCGTTTACTTTTCGTGCAATGGATACCGAAAATGGGTCAGAGTCGTCGTCAATTGGGATGATTCAAAACGCACCTGAACTCCTTTCGGGTAAATGGAGGTCTACACGTAATGCTCTGATGGTCTGCGTTGATCGTCAAGTGAGCTTTGAGATGCTACAAACACGTTGTGGAGTTGCCTGCTCGATTCGTCGAGATAAATAATTTTGCGATCTAATAATGGGACTGACAACGAAGTTGATCTGAAAACGGAAAGAACGCACTTGGAGTTTCAGTCTATGCGAGAAGGGACGTGATCATCTCCTTGAGGCCTATTTTTTCCTCGTTGGAGATATGTAGCACGCTGCTGATTACATAGTTCCTGGATAGTTTTCTTCAGATTTGTTGTATTGACCTCTGGTGGAAATAAATATCAGCACGGCGGATTCATTCGGAAGGTGGAGAAAACACGGTGGAGGTTTGATTCTGTGTACGAAAGGAGTTGATTATTTCATTGAGGCATGTCTTTTCCCCCCTGGATTAGCGAGCTGGGTACGGAGTTCTTCTCGAGATTTGCTATATCGGCCGCAACGGGGTCATTCATATAAAAAGCACACTTTGACGTGTGTCCCAGCACGGAGAAACATAACCATCATCAAATTCAACCATGTCGTACATATCCGGTTTTTCAATTCTCAAGCAACAAATTTCGCGCCCCAAGTGTATCTGTGGAAAGGACAAAGTAATAAGGACGTAATCTTACACAAGTAGCGTTACTCACATTGTTGCGGTAGCGTGAGGGAGGATGTCATAAAGATTCTGCAGTGTGATCCCCTTGTCCTCAGCGATCGTAATGTTGTACTTTGGTGAGATGGCCATGGACTGCATGAAGTGGGGTGGTGGACGATGACGGCTGATTATCCCAAAGGGGGCGGAGGCTGTAATCGTCGTACTGTTGCATGCCACTGCGGTACACCTTGGTTTGTCGTGGCCGTGAATAGACTATTTTGCGAGCGTTCCCTTGGTGGACAAATCGAGACAGTAAACGCCTTCGCGGTCTTCAGACAAGGAAAAGAGGTGATTGAAGTTGGCCGCCCAGGCGAGGCACTCGTTGTAACCAGAGCCGACCCCGATTGGAAAGTCTGCGAGGAGGCCACTGTCGTAGACCCGAACAGAGTAGGAGTGGTGATGAGTCGCATATCAAGAGAGAAATTGACCACGACCACCCAACCGTCATATTTGAGGGGGCCGAGGAGTCGCTCGCCAGCGGGAAACGACCGACACTGGCCGTCTTGTCATCCCCTTCTATCGCGATTTTCGTTCCATTTGCTGAGACGTCCAATGCATTCACCAACAAGCGGTGTGCTCGGAACTTTGCCCCCACCTCGTGACTCTTCGCATCCCAGACGATCACTTGACCACAGCGTATGTCCCACTTGCTATCTTGTGTCACTGCCAGGTCATAAGTACCGCTTCCTGTGCCCATCGGCTTCCGAGTCCCCACCTCCTTGACATCCTTCACTCGCCATCGTCCCATCCCCCGCTCACGGCATGCTGCCCACCAGGAAGGAACGCGACCGAATTTATCGTACCTTGAGCAACGATTTCGACTGTATTCACGCCAGCATCGCAGGTGAAGCTTTTTCCATCCAATTCCTGAGTACACATCAGTACCTCTCTTTCGTTGGTCGCCGATGTTCGCACCCAGTGCTGACCGCCGTCACGGTTCAAGCCTGATGAAAGTTGATAGTCCGCCCTACTCGGTTCCGAGTCTATTGCTCTCGTTAGCTACGTTCGTCGATGACATTACCTACATACTACTCACTCGTTCGTCTTCGAGTCTCTCGAGCGCAACTTGGAAAGCTTAAGTACCACAAAGAGAATGTCTGGTCAGTCACGGTCAAGCGTTGGGCGCTCTTACCAATCATGACTTCGCAGCTTCGAGTCACGTACTAACATCACTATTGACTGGTCTTCTTGACGAGAAAATCACGAGGAGGGTTTCTCTCATCTCGCTCCAACATTTTTCTAGGAGCAACTGGCAGAAGGGTATATCGAAAAGCGGATACAGTGTTTAGTACAAGCTCTGTGGTGACGTTAACGTTAGTAGGGAATCTCCCCATTTAATATATGGACTGGATTGTGGATTGCAAAAGATCACACCTTCTAATTGTCCTCAGCGCCCGAAGGGAAAGAGGGAATAGGTAAACACGAGCTTCATGTGGTGGGTTACCACATAAAGCTCAAATTGGATTAGGAACGAGGCGCTGAGATAAGAGGAACCGCCGAGAAACTATAAGTACAGGGTGTGCGAAGTAAACGAACCTAACGGCGCGAAAGCGAGACCCAAGCACCACGAGATGAGCGCGAAACACGAAACTACAGTCGACTCTGAAATAACCCATACCGCTCGGGATAGGCCTTGGAGCATGGGTTATGTCAGAGTATGGGATTCGAGAATAGTCAAGTATGGACTAATAAATGGCATTAGAAGTCTTGGTATTTACTCTAACAGTATAATGCTCTCGAGAATAAACTAGTAGTTGCATTCGAAATAGCTCGTTAGTTTTGTCCTTCAAGCGTTTCATATCCGAGCCAATAAACCTTGTCTGCTGTGCAAGTGTACCCAGCATGGACTCCAACTTTCGAGCGTATGAACTGTCGAGCTCACTTAGATATTCTCCCACCACCAGCGCAGCCTGTAGCACCTCCTTCCGGGTACGTATCAGTTTCACGGGCTCATCATCTCAGTCGCCACCTTCACCCTCTGACACCTTTTCCCACGCCGCTCTCACATCCATTACTGCATCATAGATTTCTTGATTGGTTGCCTGGAACATGTCGTGGGCCTCTTCAACTGGGTTAACAAGCTCCTCGATAGACATTCAGTTCGAACGTTGGAGAGCACCAGTCATCTCCAGGTCATTCAAGGCATCAGTAACTTCATTCTCAGCTTGTGTGATGGAATCCAGTCTGTTTGAGTCGGCATGGAGTAAGGTTTGGCTCAAAATTGATAACACGAATATTTGCGAGCGTCTCGGGAACAACGTGTCCCGAAAAGTTATTGCCATCTTTGGAATGGAAAACAACATAATTATATAATTAAAATTCCCAATATGGTATCATGCCACGT
>JBBPLX010000299.1:0-29767 GCA_038090015.1 Leccinellum albellum | reverse complement strand
TTGATTTCTTCCATGCACCAACCATGCACCGTAACGCAATGACTCTTCTTCGACAGTTAACAGATGTTGATTGGATTGACGTGACGAAATGAAGCCTGTATGAAGCTGACGGGCGGTGGTGGCACAATAATGTACAATTAGCTTGTAAATTTACTAAGTGTTAGCTTATCGGAGTTACTAAATTGGGTCCAGGGACTGCCCGGAGGGCTTTGCTATATTTATACCGTGACGTGGGTCAGTTCATTTTGAACTATACCCCGTACGGACGCAGGAACGAGACGGAAGGGAGACATGATCGGGCGTGTGTTTTCAAAGAACATGCCTAGAAAGCGCGCAGGTGCATCAAACCATTTCATAACAGGTTCTGCATCACCCATTCTCTACAAGCTTCTTGTTTACACGCGTCACGTATGTCATTAAAAGAACATGGACGTTGATGACAGTTGGGTAGGCTGATGTTTGGTACCCTCACGGTGTTGAAGACAATATGGGCCAGGGAGAACCAGAAGCAACGAGATAGTTATTGTGTACGGCTTGCTTTATCCTTTACCAAAATCATCCTACGAGAACTGATCCACTGACAGGACCTCGTCTCACCCCTCTCGTTTCTCTGCCTTCCCTGACTGACCCATTATCTCCAACCGACGCGCTTCGCGGCCGAATGTCAGATTCCCTTTTCAACATTTCCCCAGACCCTTTCATCCTCCTCGGAAACGAATCAGAGAGCACATACCCCAGCAAATGCCCACCCAACCCCACCGCATCCGACTCCATCCGCATATCGTGCGTATCCAATCTCGGCACGCGGCGACAGTGACATCTGCGCGACACCAGAGGTCCGTCTCGAGTTGGATCCTAGCGGCAGTCCAGATCCAACGTCATCTCTGCCGCCTCCATCCGCATCAAAGGATTTCGCTTCCTGACCCCAGCGTCATCCGACGACGCTCCTTCCTTCCAAGGCGTTCAACGCACCCCCCGCTCATCGTGCCCACCTCTCTGCCCCTTTGCGTCTTCTTTACACTCACAGCACACTGAACCCGGCCGTTCATTCGCGACACGTCCCCTGGCTGCTCATCCCTGTCTATAGTGCACTCATCGGAGAGACTGATGAAGGTGACGCGGCACACGCTGAAGCGGATACGTTTTGCGTGTTTGAGGCGCTCGTGGGAGAGATTGCTGAGATGGAGGAAGAGGAAGGGAGGAAGGTTTGGACGAGAAAGTTGATCGAGTGGATCAAATGGCCGGATAGTGAACTTGCTGCCAGTCTTGTACGTCGTTTCTTCCATTTTTTTCATACTTGCGCATCGACGCGTCGATGCTTGTTGGGCCCGCTGATGCCGATAAACCTATGCCAGCGTGCAACTGGACTTGATCCAGCCCTTCCACGTTACTCATAGTCAGCATAACGTTCCGCGCATCTTCTTTCCACGATGGTCGGGGGCTGTACTCGTGCTCTTGGTCCTTTTGCAGCCGTTGGCTCGCGCCGTTATTTGCACAGACTCTTCCTCTGTCCTCCGTATTCCCTGTTTGGGACGTGTTCTTTCCACGCTCAATGCGCACGCCCGACGTCAACCCGAAACTCGAACACCTCGTGGATATATGCATCGCGCTTCCTGTCCGTTCACGCACACTTCTCTTCAGGTACGTGTCAAACTCTCTGGGGACTTCCAAACCACTCTGATTGACGTACCGTTCCCCCACCCGTTCGTTTCGCGTAGGCTCGGGAAGCCAGGTAGGAATGTGCCGGGTTTTTTGACACAAGAACTTCGACCTCCTTCACCTCTTCGTTCATGGGAACTCAACGATGCACTCACGGAGGGCATTGCGCTCCTCACATCATACCCGATCGATGCAGCGGGTGGAATAGACCGGGTTCTTTAAATCACTTCGGATCTTGCGCAAAAATGAAACGAAGCTAGGGACAGAGCAAAGGAGCGGGAGCGGGAGAACGTTGGATTTGGACCGCGGGTTAAGCAACAGACGTGGAGGGGCTTTACGAACCGGGTTGCGGATGACAGCCCGGAGGAAGAGGAGCCTGAAGAGGAGGAGGACGAAAGTGAGGAAGAATCAGGGGAACATGATGATGGGAACGAAACGAAGACGCCTGTTGTGCCGACGTCGACGTCGAGGCTTGCGACTAGGTGTGGAGAGGGATCGCAAATCAGAGTTCCATGGACGACGAGCTTCCGTCACCGCCCTCGCCCTTGTCCGAACGACAATCTCCAAGCCCGGAGGAGGAAGAGAAGTTGTCTGTAGACCCTTCCTTGTCAACGCCATCCTCGCAGGCCAGCCTGTGGGAATACGCAGGGAAACTTGAAAACTCAGACACGGTAGCCGCGTTCTCGAAAGTGAGCACAGTCTGGCGTGCTAAAGTACTGGACGCACGGCGTGTGCGCAAAGGGAGCGATGCTTCCGTGCCTTCCACACCTGTGGCTTCTGGACAGTCACCGCTACCAAGTGCCAAAAGCGAAGGCCCTCCACGGCCAGGCAGTTCGTCAGGTCTTGGTGGTACAGATCTATTGAGTCACCGACGGGGATCTTTGCCTGGGATGCGACGTGACAGTGCCTCCCCAGACCCACCCAGACCTACCTTTTTCCGTTCACCCCGGGAAAGCTTGCTTCCTCAGCCTCGTTGCCAACTTGCCACGGCGCCGCCAAGTCCGAATATCAATTTCAAGCTGCCTTCACTTCGGGACTCGGATAATGAATCGAATGCACCGCCACCCATACGTCGAGTGGGCTCCTCAATCGCTTCCCTTTCGGGGTTTCAGTTGTCCCAATCGACGCAGAAGAGCGTGCCAAGACCGCTCATGCTTAGCTCGCGTGATCCCATCACGGGAATAACGCCCATCCTGCAACTCCCACCACCTCTCACGACACCGCAGCTCTGTTTGCGCCGAATGCTCGAGCAGAAAGAAGAGAGGGGTCGAACCTGAGTGGCGCACTACTCATTGGTGCAGACTGTTCGGGACCACGCAGAGAACCTTCTTCCTGTGCACTCAGGCCGTTTCGTTTGTAACTCGTGGACGACCGTTGTTGCCACCGACCGTCGCAATGCAAAGGTTTTGGAAAAATTTCCGGGAGTTTCCTAGCTGACTCAGCGTGTGTCTCGTGCCCTTCGAAGTGGCCCTCCAATTCGATCTCCGCAACACTCCGAACCGATGGAGCCGTCTGCAAAACCACACGCCGCTATCGCCGAAGACACCTCACAGCTCTTGAATTCGAGCCAAAAGAATGGGTCTAAGGATCTTCCCACTGATGTCGGTGAGTCTGACTCCATCCAATGCCCAGCTCTTTTGCTGATGGCCTGGCAGCACCGTGCGGCCCGCCAGTCACCACCGGCACCCTGACGCTCGTCGTGGAGTTCGGACGATGACGCGAACCGGCCGTCCAGAGCTCCATCACGCCCTCAAGGGAATGCTTTCCCCAACCCCAACAACCGCGACTGACGTTCGTCGTGGAGTTCGGACGATGGCGCGAATCGGCCGTCCAGAGCTCCGTCACGTCCTCAGGCGCACGCTTTCCCTTTCACCTCCGCCGCGGCTTTCATTCCTCGAGCCCAGCAACCGCCGCCAGCACTCTGATGTCCGTCGCGGGGTTTGGACGATCACGTGAACGGGGCGACCAGAACGACGCCCAACGCTCAACTTCATCGCAACGAAACGAGTGCCCTGTGCTCGACTGGTTGATCCCGGATCGCAACGCGTGCACTGCAACGCTTCATCGCAGCGTGACGAGCACCGCGGATGCTCGCACTCGGTTGTGGGCTCCAGCGTGCGAATGAATGACGTTTCATCGCAACGAGACGAGCACTACGGATGCCTGTGCTTGACTGTGGGTTGCAGCGTGCAAGCAGCAACGCTTCGTCGCAGTGAGACACGCGCCCTGTGCTCGGTTGTGCTTGATCGTGGGTTGCAGTGTGCAAACAACAGAGCTTCATCGTAGTGAGACGCACGCCCTGTGCTCGGTTGTGGGTTGCTGCATACGCAGCCGTGCTTCATCGCAACCAGACGAGCACCGCGGATGCTTGTACTTGGTTGTGGGTTGCAGCGCGCAAGCAACGGTGCTTCATCGCAACGAGACGCGCGTCTTGTGCTCGGTTGTGGGTTGCTATATGCGCACGGCCGTGCTTCATCGCAAAGAGACGAGCGCTGCGGATGCCTGCGCTTGGTTGTGGGTTGCAGCGTGCAAACAGCAACGCTTCAAGCGAGTGGAGGTCGTGCGGGTTGCCCCGTCCCCCTCCTTGCTCAGTTGAAGGTGATCCTGGGCAGCGAGTGGAGGTTGCGGGGGTTGCCCTGTCCCCTTCGTTGCCCAGCTGAAAGCGATGCTTGGCGACGAGTGGAGGTTGCGGGGGTTGCTCCGTCCCCTTCGTTGCTCAGCTGAAAGCGACGCTCGGCGGCGAGTGGAGGTTGCGGGGGTTGCCCCGTCCCCTTCGTTGCTCGGTTGAAAGCGACGCTTGGTGGCGAACGGAGGTTGCAGGGGTTGCCCTGTCCCCATCGTTACTCAGCTGAAAGCGACGCTTGGCGGCGAGTGGAGGTTGCGGGGGTTGCCCCGTCCCCTTCGTTGCTCAGTTGAAAGCGATGCTTGGCGGCGAGTGGAGGTTGCGGGGGTTGCCCCGTCCCCTTCGTTGCCCAGCTGACGGTCATTTTAGACCGGAACGGAAGCGGAAGTGGGTGTGCATGTCCCTTCACCAACTCGCGCTCGTGACCCTCAGTCCCTCGCGGCGAAGATGACAGCCTGAGCATCAACTCAACAATGACGAGCATCCGCGTGTGCTGTCGGGGCGTTTCGTCGCGAAGGCGAGGACGGAGACCAACGTGATACAAACGAAACCAAGCGGAACGAGGCAGAAGAGGAAGACTGGGCACCGCAGACCCTGCAGGAGTGCGAAACGCAGCAAACGCAGAGTCATCCGCGCGTCCTTTCGCTCGTTCTGACCCTTGGAGTGCCTCTCAGGCCGCGTACTGACCGTCGATGATGCCACCGCTGCACACAACGAGAACCTCCTCGAGCAGAGCAACGCTAAGTCAGCCCTTACCTGGCTCGCTGATGAGCGAAGACCTGGATGGACTTGCATCAGGAAATTCCTCTCCTCGTAAATTCGAGCACATGCAAAAAAATGTGTACAATTTTGTTGTATCTTAGAATGTGATAAAAAGTTTATGTCAAAAATCAATGTCGACAAACGTCCACACATTTTTGACGTCTGTAGACGCTCAGGAGACACATTTCGCCCCACATTCCCTCAGAAATGCCAATACGTTTGAAGAATAGCATGCTCGACAAACCCTCTGGTCGGTTCCTAGATACCTTTGCCAGAGGTACTTCTTGCACCCATCAGGTTTCGCGTTGAAGAGGTCACAGCAGAACCGTTCGACATGGGTAAAGATCCAAACCCCCGCAGGTTAGTCGTGGGAAGGGGTTGCGAGCCAGACAAGGGAGTCAGCAAGCCCTGAAGGAATGGCGTTCCGGAACCTGCCAAACCCGCCGAAGGGACGGACGACCGTCAACAGAGGCCACTGCGGTCATCTCTCAACAGCTCTCACTCCTGGTCTCTGACTCCCTGGTGACCATGGATGAGAACTTTAAGGCCTTGGAGATAAAACTGGGGTCCATAGGACATGAGGGGGTGCCCAACCACTTGCTACTAACTACTGTAGCTTATGAAACTCCTTGAAACCCATGGCCAAAGGCCTTATCCACATCCTCTGCAAAGCTGGTGTTCCCTGAGTGTCCTTGCTGTCTGGCCTCAGCTAATGTCTGGAACCCAGTCTCTGGAACCTCCACCATACTGGCCTGATTAAACCAGACCAGGCTGCCTCTGCCCTCCTGATCATTGCCCCAGGGTGGGTAGGCTCTGACCTTTGAGAGATCAGGCCTCTCCCCTTCTGTGCACACAAGATCTATGCCTGGATGAGAGATCTTCACCCAGCATGGGAGGAGAAAACCTCACCACAGATGTCTATGTTGAAGTGGTAGAAGAGGGCAGATGGGTAAATGAGGGCCACACCCACAGGAACCTCAAAGATGAGCCCAAGCTCCCAGACCACTAGCCATGCCCTTTTCTTGAAGTCCAGTTTTTCTAGCAGGGTAGTCAGTGGCATGCTTCTGGAAGGTGCCCCCTGCCTACCTCTTCCCTTCCCCCACAGGAAGGCCATCAGGATGCAAAAGCCTCCTGCAATATTTTTTCGGTCGGCATGTGGCTTTGTGTGCACTATAGGATGGCCACCCTCAAAGGGCACATTGACACAGAGGTTAAAGAACAGATCAAAATCAGAGGGTATCCCCCTCCCATTCCAAAAGTCCACAGTGCGCTGAAATCTTGCTGCACACCCAGGAAGGTAGAGCCTGAGCATGTTACAAACAAAACGACTAAGGGACTTTATTAGCTTCCAGGACTGAACAGGAACAAGAAAGCCTCACGTCAGCTGGATTTGAGCCCCACACTCCAAAAAAGCCTCAACCCTATCCAGGTTCTTCTTATGCCATGCCACTGTGGCAGCATTCTGCAGAGGTGGTCAGAGTTTTAGGGGCCAATAAATCCCAAGGCATACCTGAGAAGTGTACTGCCGGTGCTTTCCAAGCAGACAGGCAAAGTGCTCACCCCGCTCAGACTCTGCATGCTTCTTTTTTAGAATGGGATCCCTCAAGCAGTCTTTGACCAACAGTTCTATCTTAGGAACCAGCTGATCCAAGAGCCCCCTGACCCAGGGGGAAGCAAAGGTCCTCACCACCAGCAAATGGCAGTTCTGGTCAAAAACAAACACTGGGCATTTTCTGGCAAAGGTTAGCCCAGGCATGAGCTGCACAGCAAAGCCCACTTACATCTCACAAGGGACCTGAGTGAACTGAAGCAAAATGTCCCATATTTTTCCTGTCTTGACCAACTTGCCCATAAGAAGCTTGTCAGCAGGCTTGCTCAAGGTAGCCCCCTGCCAGCCAGTCTTGGTTACTGGAAGGGCCTTGGCATCCATGCCTTTTCCAACCAGGTGGAGGCCCTTTTCTAGTGCCCTGCGCAGCTGCCTCTGTTTCCTGGCCAACCTTCCCTCCTCAGACCCCTCTCTTCTCTTTTCATCGTGCCTTTTCCTGGAAAGCCTCCCACCTTTACCTGAGCGACCGCCCGGCCCCTTTCCCCCACCCTCTCTTCCCTGCTCATCAGACCCCTTCATCCTAAGGGTGGCTGGTCTGTAAGAAACGGGCCTCATCCACAAACCCGCAAGGGCAGCTTACCTCTTTCTGGCTGGACTTTTTAAGGGAGAATGGAGCGGCCCCTGCGTCTTCAATGCAGAGAGGGGGGGGACCGGGATTCCCGGTGCCCAGCTAACGTGGGGTCGTAGCCGTTCAGCCTCTTGCAACAGCCCAGGGTAAGCCTCTGCCCCAGAATCCCCCTCTCCTGGGAGGGCAAAAGAATCCACAAAAACAGCAAGGTCTGCGGCGGGTGGCTGGCAGGGCAGACTGCCTCCCTGGGTAGGGACGGGAAGAATGCCCCCCAAGGCCTAAAAGTGGGGTCAGACTGCACCCAGCGAGGTTTGCTGAGGCCCCTCACCTCTGTGCCACTCCCTACCCCAACAGCCACCCCTTCAGGGCGGTCTAAAGTAGCCCTGTCTTGCAAATAATGCTGGAAAAGCTCATCCAGAGCCAAGTGACAGAGAATGAACCGCCCCTAGGCTCAAGTTTAGCAACGTCAGGCCCAGAAAGTCCACACCTGCATACCTCCTCCTCTTGAAAAGTGGTGGCTGAGCGTCCTAAGTGGCAGAGAGGATCTCCCGGTACCTCGGCTTCTTGACCGGCCATAATAGCTGCGCACATGGGGCCTGGGCTGATGGGAAGGTGGGGACGTATGGAGCTGCAGACGCCGCCTTCGAACTTTTCGATGACTGGGCGGAAAAAATGATGTAAGCGAGGCGCGAACCGCCGTGCAGCGTTTTAATTCGGTACCCGCACCCGTACCCGCTACCCATGTGGGCTACCCGTACCCGTGACAGACCCCCCTATCCTTCTGTCGTGACTTCCTCAGGATATGACTTTCGTGACTTCGTCCACACTTTCAAGTTCCCCCTTCAACACTGCAGTGAATTACACTCCATGCGTCACTATGAAGGACTGTTCACCCTCAGGCTGGTTCCGCCTCCGCGTCGCATGCAGCGTTCATGCTACGCTGAAGTGCAGCGCGCTCGACCGATCAAACGTTACTCCGTCACAGACTCCCATGAGTCCCATCGATGAAGAAGTTGACACCTTCCACCCCCCACTGACCCATTCCAATTTCCGGCTTGGGTACCAGCCCGTCGCCCTCACAGTGAGTCACGTCGTTTGTTCATATCTGCATTCATGCAGTTTCAAGGACACGGTTTCGGCCCTTATCCTACTCACAGACTCTCACGAATCGATGAAGAAGTCAACGTCTCCACCCCTGCCAATCCATTCCGACTTCACCGGCACCGGGTACCAGAGCTACCCATCGTCTCCAATTAAGACACCAAACTCTGCTCCCGTGCCACACTGCTCTCATGGATCGTCGGGCTACCGTCTATTCATATTCAATACACCTCGCTCAGCTCCCTCGTACATTTCAGCGTTCATGCTGCGCTGAAGTGCGGTGCGTTCGACTGATCCCACGTTACTCCGTTGCAGACTCCCATCGATGAAGAAGTCGACACCCTCCACCCCCCGCTGACCCATTCCAATTTCCGGCTTCATCGGGTACCAGCCCATCCGAGTCGCCCTCACACGGTAAGTCACATCACCTGTCCATATCTGCATTTACGCAGTTTCGAGGACACAGTCTAGGTCCTTATCTCACTCACAGACTCCCATCGACGAAGAAATTGACGCCTCCACCTCCGCCAACCCATTCCGGCTTCATCGCCGGGTACCAGCGCTACCACCTGTCATCTCCAATTAAGACTTCAAACACTATGGACCCCTGGCGCCCCCTCTCGCGGATCGTCGGGCCATCTTTTATTCATATTCAGCCCACGTCTTTCGGCTCCCTCGTACGTTTCTTCCGTCTTTTCCTACTATGTGTTTTCCTCCTTTGCACTGCCAACTCGCTCATGCTCGACTCAGTAGGACTCTCCTCTGACGGATCGTCGGGCCATCGTTTGTTCATATTCAGCGCGCATCACTCGACTCCCCCGTACGTTTCTTCTGTCTTTTCTTACCATGTTTTCCTTTGCACTGCCAACTCGCTCACGCTCGACTCAGTAGTACTCCGAGTCTCGCACGCGGTTTGCCGTTTTTGGAAGGGTCCCCGGAAAATTCCGAGGTTCGAAGGTGAGGTCCCGCCCAGCACCGCCCCGCGTTAAATTTATTGGATTATGGGTACTTTATATGGAAAATAGGATTCCTCAGGTTCTGTTCGGGTTCTTACTCATTCGATGTTTGCTTTCAGGCTCAACCTCTTAAAAATGATCGGCGTCTTTCCACTTCATTTTCTCCATGGACATGCCGAGTGTTGAATGTTACGTTCTCCTTTTGCGAGAAGCGAGTAGTAGTCGTTTGCTCGTCTTCACTATTCAATTCGTCGACGTTCCAATTCTTCAAACCTTCTGTGAATTCGAAGCTCTTTCAGGTGATCTTTCGGGAAATTACAGACCGACATGGCCGTCACCAAAATCCATACCGATCTACTCATTTCCGACCCTTCTGCTAAAATAATACGCTTTGCACGCAACGTTTTCGAAAAGCGGGTGCGTTTTCCCAAAGTTATCCACCCTCGAATAAACCTTAATCTGAAGAAGGGGTCGGACCCCCCCGAATAGATCGTTCACCACAGAATATCACGCCACTTTACCATTCTTGGACACTCACACCGACGATATCGCTTATGTCAGCATGACTCCGCAATGCGTCAAGACTCGTCGACAGACCATAGCTGAGCGCGGTACAATGAGCTAGCTAGACGCGGTCAACGGTGCATTTTAACCGGTCACTCACAACAACGACAGCTCATTCCATGCTTCTGTTGACCCGAAATCTGGCCGCATCAACGACAATTCCACATGGTGCGGGGAAGCTGAGTGTTGGTTCTTGTTTGCATGGCGAGCTCAAGCAAAACTTTATTGGCGCGATTCGTGGCTTCGGTAAGTTGAAGAATGCCATTTCTGACTGTTAACGATGTCATTACAGTTTTCTCTCTGTTTCAGGACCTCGTCTAGCTACGTCAACGTTTCAGGAAGCTGACTGGCAATGCGCAGGAATGGAGGGTCTATCGTTACGCAGGCGAGTAAAACATACATGCAGGTCGATAGTTCTTGTTTGAGCTCGTCATTGACCCATGCACGGATGACGATGATGCTACACCACGCTCTTGTTTTGATATGTCCAGCGGTCGCGAGACGTTACAGACAGATGGGACTAACCCCGAACGGCATTGTGACGATGCTGGGTTTGTGATTCGAATGGTAACTGGATATTGATCCAGGTTCCACGGGGCGCTGACACGGTGGGTAGCATAGGCACCTCATCAATTTTTGGTTGAAAAGGAGGGAGGTTGTCAGATAATTTGTTGTGAGAATTTGGAAGTAGAAAGCGGAGGGGTACTGTATGGGGTGAAATTGAAATGAGAACCGTAATTGTTGCACCGGCCCATTGTATGAAATCGCGGTTAATGACTAGCCAACACACCTTCCAACCGGGGAGCAACAATGCGGGACAAAAACTTAACTCAGGCCCTTCACTCACTAGAGGCAAAGCTGCGTTTGTGAGGATGGGAAGACGTGACATAATTTTCTGTCCTACGACAAATCGGTAGGGGCGTGAGCAACCTTGGTGTATAAAGGTTGCATTTAGAGTGGCAATGATGAGCGTCATATGTTCATTGTCATGTGTTTGAACTACTCGATCAACAGTTGTCTGTGAATACTGCATTCGATAAAGTTCTCGTCAGTGAAGCAAGCGAACTTCCTGCTTTGTTGTTCTATTCTGATGACATCTACAAGTCCAGGTTGGAACTTTTCACGAAGAACGACCTTGTTGAGTCTGCTAGACGTGCAGGTACTTCCATTAATATGACACAAAGCAAAGGTGAATTCGTCAGTGCTCTTCTTCTGCATATCGCATCGTTTCGTCATGACATTTTGAGGTTGGGACCTGTGGGTTGTCAAGACCACGATGAATTTGGATTTGGATTCATCGTTTGAACGACGCACTTGCGCTATAATGTCAAAGCACTTGGACGTGCTAATGGGAGACAAGATTGGAACTATTATCAGATTGCCGGTCACTATGGTGTCCTCTTTATAACACTGCCTTTAAATCTTGTCGTCGAGATGCAGTGTTGTTTAGTACTTTGAGGCAAACATTCCTTAAGGAAATGTTGAAGGGAAATTTGTGTCCGTCATTTACTTTGTACCCCGGAGTCGGGGACTTGGCGCCAGTGCGCTAGTAGTGTCACATCTATTCAACGACAAAATGAGACGATGTTATCAGAAAATAAAACTCTATTTCTCGTAGACAGACCGAAATATATAGACGATGAGATGTGGTTTGGATGACGTGTTTCATTGCCATATTCGAGACACTTTCTACACACAGAAAACTTCACATTTTCATGAGGTAAGTCATGTTGCACAACGGATGACGGCAGGGCTGACGTGGCCGGCGTCGAGGGACTTGTGTTAGTCGACCGTCTAAACAATTTCTCACGCATCGAGGTCCGGTACTGTCGAACAATGCAGACTCACAAACGAAAGCGCAGTTTGCAAGACGGCCCTGTGGATACTTCAAAGATGGCCAAGGCTTTGGAGTGTCTCGAGGTTCTCAAGGATGAGTTAGATGGGGTCGAAGAGACAGAAACCGAGATAGCGTCCATCATGAAGCATGTCAAAGCATTGGAGGAGATCCTGAGCACCGCGAAGCGACAGGTGCGCATTCCAAATCATCAGTCTGTTGCAGTAATCTTAATGTCGATGTTTCTCATCTTCTAGAAGATTAGCTTCTCGACCTTGAAAGAAGACGAACTCACAAGGCTCGGTATAGAAAGACAGTTCCTGTCGTTTGATCATGAAAAACTTGATGACTTGGAACTGAAGGAAAATGTGAAGGAAGTTGCCGTTAAATTAAAAGACCAGCTGTTGGAGATTTACGACCGGGTGAATATGGATGTAAGACTTAACGTTCTGCCTCTGATCTTGCCCTTACTGTCTTATACAGTATGAACCGGGGTCACGTATGGTTCTTGATGCCGTGCTGATAACTCTTGGGAGGATCTCCCACAATGTGGATTCGGGTTTAAATGTTGCAATCTTTCCGGAAATGAAGATCCCGGCCAAAGATGGAGTCTTGGTGAAAAATAAAGGATATGAGGTGCTGCTAACAGGAAGTATCGACTATGCTGTGATACAGTATAAAAATGAAAGGCAGAACAAAGGTTGGCTACTTGGTAGATGTTTAAAACCTTGACATGACGCCTTTTTTTTTCAGAGCGACTCCTTGGTGTTGGTGGGAGGCGTGAGCGGGACGTCCTTAAGTTATCAGAGGGGCGCCTTTTCCTTGTTGAAGCAAAACGTGTGCAGGGATTAGGCGGAGATCTGGGGCCACACATACCTGAAGCTGTCGGCCAAGCAGTTGCATTAGCAATCGCAACGAAGTCTGTACCACGACTCTCACACTTTACATTTATTGACATGTTTCTAGACAGGAGACAGTTCGCTTTTGCCTTTCTAATGGACAGACCTGGCTTTTCTTCATCTTACAAAAGAAGGGGAACGTATGGATTTACTATGAATCAGCCCCGCGACAGCTCAGTCAACCCCTGCTTTCAAGTCAGACAGGAATTGACGACCTCTCCAAACTCCTGGTACTCACCGCTGAATGGGTAAGTTGTTGTTGGTTCTACATGCCCATATCCTTAGGAATTCTAGTTGTGTCCCTCTGTTGATGATTTATATGTGCTCCATGAATAATGGGACTTCTGATCCTGACGTACAGTACGCAATCATACCCCCACCTCATGTCGCTGTTTTATTAACTACTTGTATTCAGGCCCAAAGGCCCTGGCATTGTACGCTTCTTGAAGTCTGGCCAAATTGTTATCGATCTTTTCTTTTTGCACGACGACACCGTGTAATTTGACTTTGTGTACAAATCTGCGTGGCTTTCCGCGTCGTTTCGAGGGCGGTTTAGATGTCAGATGGGCTATGTGCTTCTATCGGACAAGACGTGCTGGATTGCCTATTCTTGGGGTATGCGTTGGTAGTGCTATCCCACAAAGTAACTTTCTCTTCTCATTCGTTCCGCCCCTTAGTCTTCTTCGTCTTCGCGGTCCTATACGTCGGTGAGCTGGGGCTTATTTGTGTTCTTTCTCACTGGTATACTGCGATCCTCGACTACCGTCGAAAATGCGAGCAGGGTGACGAGGCTCGGGGACTGCAGGGCTCTTCTTCCACGTTCCTAAAATCCAAAGGACTCTCGAGACAGCGGCGCACCGTTGTCGAGCTTATCTACGCACTCATCTCCGTGGTCTCTGAATGGGCGGAGGTCATGAGGTGGACCGGAGGCTGCGAGGTGGAGTGGGATAAGATGGGCGGCTGCACTCAGTAACGATGAACAAATGACGCCGGCAAGGGAGCTAATACAGTAGTACAAGTACAGTGTCAACATGAAAGTAAAGTCGGGTTGAATTACATAATCACGAACCTAGTCGTACTAACTAGTAAGTCTGTGACACTCAATATGGTACTATGTTTACAACTCGTGGCGGCCTTGAGCCTGGGCCTGAGTCAAGCTTGCGTCCGTCCTGACCTATCGTCGCCAGTCGTCCTTGCCAACCTCCCGAAATACTAAAAGGGAAATTGGGTGAGTGGTTGGTTCAGAGAGTTTTGTCTTGACTTCGACTTGACCAACTCTGCAATGCTTACGATAACCAGCGCGTCCGAGTCCGACGGTCTCATCGGCGCTCTTTCTTTTTTTGCCTAACATTTCCTCGAACCACTTCGCTTTGCCGTCAGAGCGCATGTTCCCGACTCCTCGATAGCAAGGAAAAGCAACTCCAACAAGCCGATGCACTCGGACAGCGCGTGCTCTCACAGCAGATCGAGTTCGAGGAGAAGATTCGTCATCTCCAGGATCTCGATGCAGAGCGTGGCGACGGAGAGGATCTCAACGCAGAAGGCAGGGAGCGCTACCACGGGCTCGTAGACACCATCAAGGCTTATGACCTCGAAAACGCCCAGCCCCCCAACGCATTCGGTCCAAAGGTACTTTCTTACTCATTTCCCTACAATCGTCTCGTGATTTGCACCAGACTCTCTCTACTTCTTTTCTAAGTCTCGTGGCCTCCGCGTGCCACCACAACCTCACCCAGGGCGGTTTTCAATCGTCTTTTGTGACGCATATGATGTTGCAGGCACACCGTTCCATCGCAAAGGTGACGCGTCCAGCCCGCCACACCTTCCTAGCCTCATTTTCATTTCGTTTCCACCCTCGTTTTACTTTTGATTTGTGCTTATTGCTTACTCGCTTGCATCAGCATCCCTCAGACGACTCCCTATTACCGCCAATGCCAGTCAAGGACCTCCCTCGCGATGAACCGGAACGCTTCAAGCTTCCTCTTCTTCCGCTGCCCAGTCTCGTCGGGCCAAAAATGCCGCTCACCATGCGGATGACGGTCAGTTACTTCTCACCAGATCACGCCCGTGCCTCTTTCCATACTCATCTTCATTTCCGTTCCGCAGAATTTGCATTTGCAACTGGTGGCGGTTTACTCGCCGAGGTTCTATGGCTACAAGGTCTTCTTGGAGAGCGCGACAAGGTAATTCAGGACATGAAGGAGGAAAAGGACGACCTCGGGAGGAATATCGAATCCATTTGTACTGCTCTCCGTTCCCAAGAACAGAGTTCAGGTGTGTACCTCACCCTCTCAGGCTTCACTTGGAGCCGAACTGATGATCAATTCACCATATCTATCAGACAAGTACAAGGAAGAGAACTGGAACCTCGAGGTTACCCAGCAGGGACTCTGCACACAACTCTCAGACTCCCAAAACACCACGCAGAGATTGGAATCGGAGCACAAATGCCTCGCAACTTGAAAGTCGCTCAATACAACGCGAATCCGCCCACCGTGACGACGTTGACACTATCAACGCTGACAGCGTGTCACTCTGGTTCCACTCCCTCACACTCCCTCCTCTCTCCCTCCCATCTCACGACAACGGCGCGACGCCAGCGCACTCTCCCTCTTCCCACCCACTCCCTCTCCCCACTTCTCACTCCCACTTACCCTCACCCGCCTCCACGTCATGTCCCACCTCACAAAGACGGCGCGACGCCAAAGCACGGCTGACCACCACACATCCCCATCCCCATCCCCATCCCCATCCCCGTCCCCGTCCCCTGCCTCATACCACCGCGACGTGACAACATCGACGACGACGCGACGAAACTCTGCAATCTTGATGAGCTTGACGACGACGTCTGGATGCCCTGCACGAACGAGGGGGAGAATGTTGCGCGCTAGGTCCATGATGTACGTCTCAAAGTCAACTCGGATGAGCTGTATGAGCCTTTCGAATGTGCGAACGAGTTTCTGGCGAGACGTAGTGGGTGCTTGCTTTGCTTGGTGCATTGTCTGATTTCGAAATGCCTCGAGACGGTAGATTTGGAGATGGATGTGAAGGAGATTTTGAGCGGGACCGACGAGTTCTTGACAATTCACGGCGAGCATGTCCTCGAGGACGTCGAGCTTCGAGTTCATCTTGAACAAATTGTTGACCATTTCCTCGGTTTGTTCAAAGTTTCAGTGTGCCACCGATACGCGACTGATCTGGTCAAATGTTGAGAGTGAGTTGTGAGGGTCAGCGCACAGCCTGTCGATGGTCTGCATCTCCTCCTTGACCATCTGAACTTGGTTGCGGGTGCTCAGGAGCTTCTTGAGCCCTTCGCGCATGGCGTCGCTCCTTGACGCCGCTCTTGAGTCTGGCATCGATGGACGCTTTTTCTTTCTCGAGCTTCTTGCGGAACCCGACGACTTTGACGAGGTCGTTGGGGGACTGGAGGTACTCGCCGACCGCTTGGGCGGCGGATACCTGGGGAGCGACCATCGTCGCCATTTTGTGTGTTGTATTTGGTCTTTGTTAGTACGCTCATGATATCACCTTGGCGTTGGCTTGTTTCACGTCGACGAGGAACGTTCGCGACCAACTCAATACAGGACAAGGACGTGGTCATCGTTGGAGGTGGTCCGGGGGGCTGGCTCTGGCGAGTGTGTTGGGTGGGTTCGCGCTTGTGCTCTAGGATTCCATTTTGTTGTTATTAGAGTGATTAGGATCGAGTCCACTCGTTACGCGAGTCCGTCAGGCCCCATTCGAGAGATGCAGGCAAGTCATATTTTGGTCGCTCCCCACAACGAGTTGATACATGTCTGATGCAGGTTCGGGACGGCATTTCGGATGCACACATCGGGGTAAAGGATGGCCCATGGTCCACTTGTCCGATGGCACGACCATCCGTGCGAGACTGCTCGTAAGTTTTTCCCGTATATATATCATTTGTCCTCGACATAGACTACCTTCAAGGTTGGTGCAGATGGTTTCAACTCTCCTGTCCGCTCCTATGCTGCCATTTCTTCTTATGGGTGGTCGTACGACACACAAGCTGTCGTCGCAACGCTCAACCATCCACCCCGAGGCGCGTTCAAGAAGCCTAACCATACAGCTTATCAAAGGTTCCTTCCGACTGGTCCGATCGCTTTCCTACCCCTTTCTCTTTACAGTCTCATCGTTGGTCTGGTCGACCAGACCCCGTCACGCAGCAGCACTGTGCAAGTCCGACCTGTCGGTGTTGGCTAGCATGATCAACGCTGCATTCCACCTGCCAGACGTGTCCATCCGGTATCTTCATGGTCGTATTTTAGAGGCGGATGCTGCAGGCAATACTCTCTCGTACAGTGCGATCAATGATGAAATCGCGTTCAGAGAGCGGTCCCACAACGTTTCAAAGTACTCTGCTTATGCCTCTGTGATGTCCGCGCTCTCGGGTGGGATTCCCCCAAACGATTCGGATTCGATACCGCCTCTTGTCAGTTCGATTCAAGCCGGCACGATTGCTAGTTTCCCCCTTCGATACAATCACGCAGAGATGTACCTGGGCGAGGGCAAGGGTGGCCGAACCGTCCTTGTCGGGGATGCGGCGCATACGATTCACCTTCTCGCAGGACAAGGATTGAACTTGGGTTTGGGCGATGTCGAATGTCTTGCTCATTGTGTCATCCAGACACTGAAGCATGGCGGAGACATTGGCAAGTAATCTACATTTTTGGGTACCTTTGCATGGATTGACGATCGACTAAGTGCCAGGTTCTTATACTGCACTGCGGTCTTACGCCAGCGAGCGTTGCTTTGAAAACCACAAGGTCATGTCTGCCGTGGACAAACTTCACAAGATCTACTCGTCAACGCTCGATCCCATCATATGGGCACGTTCTGTGGGTCTCGAGGTGCTGAATGAGCTGGATTCCGTCAAAGCTGTGCTTATGATGGATGCTGGAGGAAATAGAATAACAAGAGTAAATAACGCGCAGTTATGATCCAACCAACACCTGCGCCCTCCTCGCCTGAGCCGACGAGTGAGGAAATTGTATGGAAAGCACGACAGGCATGCTCACTTTTGCGGTCCGGAGTGCTTCTTTTGCGGCTGATTTTTTTTTTGGTCTGGTTATATGGGTTCGGGGACACGGGACACCGCTACGTCCAATTGCTTGCAGGCTTTCGTAGATAAAAAAAAAAGGTACGTGATCAAGAAAGGATTTTTTGCATGCCACCAACAGGATTCACCCTCCCCCAATTATGACGCCCCTTCCGACCACTAAACAACTCAAGCGAAGCGTGCAATTGAGGCCATTCTCTCAAGCGCGCAAGATGAGGATCGACTCAGGTACGCACTGTATCTGTTTGTGATATGTATGACAGACTTTCAGTGCGTTCGTTCCCCAATCATCGCCGATGACACGGGTATGCGTGACGTTCATCCAGTCAACTGACCGTGCTCATCGTGCCGCTTCGTGCGTCACGAACTGACGACACTTTTCTGTCTCGAGCAAGACGCATTGGACGCAGGGAATACAAGTCCTTTGTCAAAGAGACCGTGCATGCCACTGTGGTGAGCAAAGCGTTTCGCATCGTGGATCATGCGGTGGGCTGAGCGGAAACGTAGGAGAAATTCCAGAACGCGTCGGAAATGAATGGGGACGTGAATGAAAGGTCTCCAGAATGCGAGGCGACCAAGGATGGGACGGGCGGTGTGGCAAAAGCGGGTGAGCGTAAACATGTTGCGGTGTGTGCTTTGTGCTTTGCTTGTGCTTTGTCGGGTCGCAAAGATGACGTGACATTTCAGAAAGCCCGGGTGCATTCTTCAGATCTATCCGAGGATGAAGCGCCACCATCGTAGAAAGCCTCTTTGCATTCTAAAGCTTCCAAGGTGAGATTTCGTCGTGACGATGACGCGCTGTTCAGACCATGTACAAGCCAGCGAAGCCCCGGGCTGCCAAGACATCAAAGAAACCGGAAAGTGAGATAAAGTCCAAGTCCAAGGTAGGCTGCCCTGACGATTTCATCTGTCGTCATGTATGAATCGTCATTTGGAGATAGTTGAATACTCTGACGAAGAGGGTGTATTGGAGTCTGGATCACGAATGTCTCCGAAGAAAGAGTGTACCCAGCACCTCCTCAGAACAGAGGCAGTGCCCCTTTTTCGGTTCTCGTTGGCCTCTTCGATAAATTGACCACAGAACGCAAACCAGAACGTCGACGGCGTTTTCTCGGTGCATGATTCAACGTATGTTTTCAATAACAGTAATCAATCACGGTCAAGTTTGATCCGTGTGATACCTGCAGCATTGGAGGGAACAAGTCGGCCATGACCTGTTCCCTGTCCTCCATCTCATTCTCCCTCAGGTACGTTTCCAACATCTGCATAGGTAGACGGAAACGTAAAGAATCTACACAGAAAGACCGCGAGCATGCGATGTATGGTCTAAAGGAGAAGAACCTCGCCAAGACCTACATCAAGCTCATTCCCCTCGAATCAAAAGACCCGGATGCCGCATCAGACTCCTCAACTGGAAGAGGCCCTCTGGGAAACACGTCCGGCATGGTGATTTGGTATTCGTTTCGTCTGAGGTTCGGTTCTAGGCAGGATCCGGTGACTTTTTGAACGTGCTTTACGAGGTCTTGAACAACCGCTCCTCGGTGGTCGACGGATCCTTGTCCATCGATGACCTGAACGGCATTCTTGACGAGTTGTCCCAGAGCATGGGTAAACAGTATACCGTGCCTTCCGTGTCGATGGTTCGTGGCGCTGACGTTCGCACATACTAGTGACATCCAGTCCAGAATTCTTCAACGCGTTTATAATCGTAGCACCCCTGAAGAACAAAAGTGGATCGTGCGTATCGTACTTTAAAGGTAACGGATTCGTTTTCCTCGATGACGTCTGTAAGCGACGACGTGGTTCCAGACATGGTTATGTCCGTAAAGGAAACAACCGTCTTGTCCATTTTTCACCCGGACGCCGAAGATTTGTTCAACACCTGTTCGGATCTGAAGAAGTTGGCATGGGAGCTGTCAGATCCAACGCGCAGACTCAAAGCCGAGGTATGATTGATATCCGACCCTCCCGGGACTCGAGGCTCATGGCAACGATAGGACAAACCCATCCAGTTGTTCCGCGCATTCGACTCTGTCGAAAGGATCCTAACTCAGACAACTTGGACATCGTTGATTTTATCGTAAACCTGGGCACACTCTACGGGATCGAGATCAAGAACAACACGCAACATGACATGTATCTGAATGCTTTGTTGTTCAACACCAGTAGTCTCAGCATTGGTAAGTCAGCCTAAATACTCTAATCTGACTTGATTAGATCTGATTCGATTCGATTCGTTCCGTCGATCAGTCCCATACTACACGCAGTCGAGCACTGGAAGCCCTGACGCCCCGCTTATGCGTAACGGGACGTTCACAATCGGATACGGATTGGGAGGGACACCCCCGTTCGCCTACTGGCTGGCGGAGAACTAGGAGGTCGACGTGACGTTGGCCACCTCAAAATCTTCTTCGCAACCCAACCCGTTGACCTACTCGACGTCACGCAAGCGTCTCCGTTCGTCGACACACAATGACTACGATGGCGCACGCACGGAACCACCGTGCGGACGACGCCGACGCAAGGCAAAATTGAGCATGTCACCGGCAGAGAAGTATCCATCCGGAATGCCTGGGGATACGTGGTTCGCAGTCGAGGTACCAATCGTGCAGAGGCGGTGTGCGGTGATGTAGGGGTGTCTTCTACCTTTTTGGTTGTTCATGCGGACGATTTTCGCTCACCCAGTCTGGGAAGAGTATTCTATGTACCTTGGTTTTGGTTGTGATATTTATCAAGAGGGTACATGGATAGGATATACGGTAACAACGTCAACGCAACTAGCGTTTGGGCACCTCCGAGTCGTGTAGAACGTTCGAGCGCGTCATGCATCCTTACAACCAACTACAACAGAAAGTTCCCTGACGACTACATAACTCATCAAGAACCGTACAGTAAACGTGACGTGTGCCTCAAATGCATTCTCTCACCATTAATCGGTAGGATATGCGACATCATCAAGAAGGAAAGAAGATATTGGACAAAGGTATGTCGTCGTCATTCGAGACGTCGACTTGCTCGCTGGTGTACATGGGATTCACAACGTGTACCTAAAATCTGGCGCACGATCGCCCAGATCCCTTAATTTCTGGGTCGTCAACTCCAACTTCTCATCTCGCTCGATGCGCCGCCGCTCTGCCTCATCCCTTGTCCGGTTTATCCGCCAGTACGAAATCACCAAGATAGGGACGACGACCAGTCCGATGCTTGCGAACATCAACTCCACGCCGTCTAATTAACACGGTGAACGTAATGCATCAAATGAGCTCAAAAAAGGAGAAGTCAAATGCTCACGTCCGAGGATGAACCGCGGAGAATCCCGTGATCGATAAACGTTGGACACGATGGCTCCACCAAAATTCCCGGTGCCAACCTGGAACGCCATTCCTACGACGCGTTTATATTGACCTGCTAGGTTGTTACCGAGCCTGCTTGAATTGGATATGGTCGGCGATTCGCAACGCCGGGAATGCGACTGACACGCACCATGAAACGATGCCAATGATTGCAGTGTAGCTTCCAGCGACGATCAAGAAAGTACCAAAGTATTTGACGCTGTTCGGGACGTCAGATGAAAAGCAGGAGTAGAGCAGCAAGGATGAATGGGGAACAGATCTTGAGTTTATCCGAAAAATGCGCGCAGGTGAGAAGGACGATTGCTAAGTAGTAACTTTTAAGTTTGAAAATATGCACGAATTCAGGAGGAACATACGGCAACCACGTATGGTGAGATGGTAAGGAGTTGGCTGATAGTAGTGGTGTAACCGAAGCTATAAAGCAAAATGAATCATCAGAGATATGCTAATAACGATAGTCACTTACCTGTTTATGACGGTTCTGGGGCAAGAGATGATCGTGAGGACCAGAAGACGAACGGAAAAGCAACTTACGGAAGAAATAGGGTGATGCCATACGCTGCATCAAAATGATGAGTCGCACTTTGATCTAGAGAAGCTGTAAATGCTACCCACGTGGCGCAATAGTTGACAGGGAGAGTAGTGTCTGCAGATAGACCTGCCAATTGGTGAAGGCAGCCAAGATATGACGGGCAAAGTTCTTTTCCTCTCCAATGCTTGAGTTGTCATATTCTGACACACGATCAATCTACGCGTGTCTCAAGAAACTTTTTTCTCCATACAAGGTATGCGCGTTCTTCCGGTGCGAGAAAAGTGGCAGTAGACGGGTGATCGACGATCACTAGCAAATACTTCGAGACTGGGGCCTGTCAAAATTTCCCAACTCACCAAAGAAGGCAACGAATGCCACAACAATTGTCAGTAATATTTCGAGTATCTATCAGAGCAATCATCAACATGCTGATCATGACACCTGGACGTACCTCACAAAAATCCATGACCACCCCTCTAAATGACCTACCCCCTTCATGAAACCTATCGCGAATGCAAGAAGTCCAGAAAAGGCACCTGAAAGGACATTGTGCTAAATGATGGTATAAACAAGTCTCCGAGTATTACCTGCTACTGATGCCGCTCCGATAAAAAGGCCGATGCGGTATCAGGCTGAAGCATGTGCCTTGGGTACCATAATGTGAGGCTATGGCACAAAGGTCAGCACGAAGACGATAAGCAAGTGTGAGGCATACCAGTATGAGATGCCAGGAGATAGCCCAGCTTCTGCGACTCCCGGACAGAACCGTACAGCAACTAATTCAGGGCATCTGCAGACTAGGTTAACAATAACGCAGGCACGACGGACATGGCTACTGTGTCCATTGGCGCTAAAGAGATGGACGTAGGAAGAAACAAACCTTGGATGCCACGGTCAGAAGATTAACGTTAACAAATGCATGTGTAGTTGCGGGTTCGGTCAACACCCCGACCGGTATTAAACCTGATCAGTCATTGACTTGAAAGAAGGAAAGATAAGTGTTGAAAACTCTGTGATGCAGGCTGGGGCAACATCACTCGGCTCTCTGTCAACATCTGCGTCGAACCCACCGCGACCACCTTGCGATCCTTGCGCAGCTTCTTTGGAATCTGTGGTACCACGAACCTCGTCAAAATCTGCGGCCAGTCTACCAACGGATCGTAAGTCCACATCACCATCGACAGAGAAGGCACACACTGTGGTTGAATCTCATCCACCGTCAATATGATATAATCAGGCCCCATCCCAGCCACGTCAATCGCCGTCACGAACAGAAGGAAATGAGTAAAATGATACACGTATTTGTCCGTCTTGCTTCTCTGCATCCTCGTCAACAAGGTTATCACCAGCGGGCGCATGCACTGCTTCAGCTGTGTTCTGTAGGAGGGTGGTCAGTGCTACAAGCCCACCTCACGTACACAGACGGGATTCACAGGTTCACATCGCGCACGACCCCTTACAAGAGCTCGAACCCCCACGCATCATTCATCTTGCCCGGTACTGACCGTTGCTGCACGATCGCCAACATGCGCTCCACTTGACCTGCCTTCACCATCTCTTGTGCGTCCCGGGCCAAGAACGCACACAACAATTTGACGAGCGCAGGAACGTTGCCCTTTTGTTGCCAGAAAGCAGGGGTGAGCAAGAATGGTAATAGGGAGCGGTATTCTGTTGGGACACCAGCGGTGTACTACAACGAAAGTATTTGAGCAAGAACTTGAAAGATGTATGGAATGTACTCTAAGCGCGACTATATGGAATAAGCTAAAAAGGGAAGTGAAGTGACACACGTACGATCGATGCCTTGTTGCAAAACGAAGGTAAATGGACCAAACGGGGCTTGTTTGAACGTCTCCAAAGTCGCTGGGACACCGTGAGCGACGAACCTGTCCAGGCGTCAGTGTCGTTGTCGTTGTCGGCATGACATGCTCAAATGTACCGCATCAATGCCGAGATGCTCTCGAAAAGGTATTGATCGAAATTGGGATTACTTGGATTCTTGGATATCGTCCCCAGAATGTTGACGAGACGCTGGAGGATGTGTTGGTAGACTGGCTTCAGCGTTTGACGCGCCGTGACAATCACGCGCATTGCGCCTGATTCGTATGTCGTCGTGAGTACACCGATGGAACAAAGGGAAAACATACGTTTCATAAGGCGGTCGTTCTCGGCCACTTTTTTGGGCGTACCCGCTCCTTCGATCTTGCTAAGAACCGTGTTCAACAAGTCGGCTGCAAAGTCGTGTACGTCTGCCCGCGCGAACCCACAACGTTGTGAGTATAGGCGCGACAAGTGACAAGCAACAACGTACATCAACTGGCCGCCCTTTTTGATATACAGGATCCGGTCGAATGTGAGGGCAGCATAGGTATGTGCGACATACTTGTCCGACGTGAGATACTTGATCAGGAGGGGTAAGATGGCGAGCAACTTGAATTGCTCTTTTGTTAGCTGTGCGGAGCAAATCGTGAATCATCGCGGCCTACATGACACGGAATGACTGACCTGGTTGCGGAAGGTCAAGAAGAACTGGATGGAGTCGACTTGGAGGATCGGATGGGTCGTCTGACCCTGCGCGGCCTGTAAATCGTTGAACACGAGAAAAAACTCGACGACATCCACTTGGGCGTTGACTGAAGTCACGCCGTGTTAACCTTTTGTGAGCCACGGAATCAGCAGCAACACGAAAACTTACCTGCATCGTTGACGCCTCGGCCGCAATCGTACCCAACAAATACACTGCCGAATCCTTGGCCCTGAAATTCACCTCTGGGTCCCTACTGTACTCCTCCAACCCAGACTGTATCTATGCATCCACGATCTCTGTCGTCTCTGGTCGATGGCTGCTGCTCACGAGCGCCTGCAACACATCCACCGCCGCCTATCGTCGTGCGATCGCCTCCCCGCCAGCACCACCTACGCTCGCACCGGCGCCACCCACGCCACCAGACGGGAGGACAAGGACAAGGCGGATGAATTCGGGAGGGTCGTAATTCAAACTGTTCAATCTCGTGCGTGCGCAGGGGGACATTGGGCACGACAACGCCTTGGACGAGGAAGGAGATCATGATGACGTCGCGCAAGGAAAGAGTGATTTGTGACGTCCCGAACGGATCGCAGTCGAGATGAATCGCAGTGCCTAAGAGATGAGCTGTGTGTGGACAGGTCAGAGTGGGACGATGCAGTCAGATAGCTATGGGGCTATGGGACGCACATTATCGTCGGCGACGTTGAGGAGGTTGGATCCGACGAGTTGCCAGACGGTTTGAACAAAGTGTTCGATTGCAGGCAACTTGGCAAGTTGATCTGGATACAGTTTGATGTACAGGTGATAGGCTGAGGATAGGTGGATGGGCCGTGCAAGGACACGCACCTCTGTGATTTCGAAATGACGGTCTTGAAACGTGCGGCAATCTCGTCTCCAACAAACATTTCGTCCAGCGTGACGCGCATCAGTTCGAGAGCTTCCACACCCTGGATCTCTCATGGGTGAGGAGGCGAGGTAAAATTCTTGCTCGTCATTTGTATCTGTGAAGAGATCCTGACTGCAGAGATTATTGAGTGCAGGCGGAATCATTTCATCTGTACTTGAGACTCCAATTATAGAGGGCGATGTCAGAGTACAGTAAACTCACGAGCATAGGTTCAAGTTCCGCAGTACCCAACAGGGGTTTTGGTGGGTTGTCGTGAAGGCGTTCTGGTTTCAATAGGGACGACGGCGTATGTCCGCTGAAGTGCCATCAGTCGACAAGACACCTATTTCGTCTGCATCACGATAAATTTCGTCTATGTACTCGGCGGCACCCGAGAGGTGAGCAACTTTGCAGCAAGTAGATCGCGTGCAGGAACTGGAAGATTTTTTGGCGCAAGCTGGGTAGTTTTAGACCGAAACACTTGACTTCATAACAATCCACCTCAGACTGTAGTGAAATTGTACCCAATGAGTGTTGTGGCTCAGAAAATACGTGGCAATACCAAAACTCGCCGTGGCTTCGAGGTACAACTCCAACCGATCAAATGCATCGTGCACATTCATTCCATAGAGATGACATTGGTCAGGGAATGAACTTCCTCCCCATTGAACTTGTTGATGTCATAACAGAACCACTTGAGAACGGCCTGTATGGAAGCGGAATAGTCAAGCTAGGAATCTAGACGTGAGTTGCTCACTGTAGTACGAGCACCTGTGGCCACGCACCTTGGAATTCTCTTCGGATTTAGGGACGACACCAAAAAATGTAGCCTCTGGGACAATATGGGAACACTGTATATTCGCTCTGGTCGTCGAATCAAGTCGGGCAATGATATCCTTGGGGGCTCTACGGTCAATTATACCCGTTACGACGCATGTCCAATTGTCTCGAATAAGAACCTGTGGAAGGCGAGCAGTGAGAGAGTGGGATGGAGAATACAGTCGCGTTCATTCACTGACGCGATGTTTGGCATCCTGGTGATTCCTGGGGGCCTCGGTAATGTTGACCTTCACTTCACCCTTCACAACCTCAAAGGAAGGTCTTGAGGGGTGTTTGGTGGGTTTTGGCGTTCGACCTTTGTATTTCTTGACTGGACAGGACGAAAGAGAGATTAACATACAGGAGAGTGAAGGTAGCGAATGGAGGACTCACAAGGTACGATGACAGTCCGTTCAATGAATGCACCGACATCGGTAAGATCACTGCTGTCCTTGCGCAAGTGTATGCATTTGGTGACTTCAGAGCGAACACCCCGATTGGGTGCATGGAGCAGTAAGAAGCCGAGTAGGCATAGCACGATGAGTTGGGTACAAGGGGCCTAGCCTTAGAGATAAAAGAGCATCCATTGGCCGGTTTTCCCACAGCCTTGAGTCCAACCCGCTTGTACCCTTGCCTCTAGTGTCCAGCCTGTAGGAGATCATGGACGCGGGCCGGTACTTCTCGCTCGCCGAACTGCGCACTTCGTTACTCTCACCAAAGCAGTAGATGAAATACCTAATTTTGCCGTATCTTTCCGGCAGCAAGAAAATATCAGACGCTGATGCCAGCCGACTCGGGGGGTATCCTCAGTGACTGGAAAAATGACGTTAAAGAGATACTCGATACGTAACAGCGGAGAGCCTGACCACCACCTTGCGCTACCGGTTAGTTATGTAGAGCTTGGAACCAGCAAGCTCAACTGTGGGACGCCGTGATCGGAATTTGTAGTTTGACCTACAGAGAGTGTGCCATTCATCCCTTTGGATAACGTGGTAGAGCGGGGTTGTGACGAACTTCGAGAATCTGCATCACTTGTCATCGTCCAACTCGATGTAGTCGATGGAGACACGGCACCCGGATCCGGTAATTTAACGACAGGAGATATCAATGGAGGCGAACGCGCGAAAGAGCTGCTAGATTCGCTATCTGCGTCATCGTGTTCCATCACAGTTACATCGCCAGTAATTGCATGAGAGAGTGGGAGCAATGCAGATGGTTCAGGCCGCGGACTAAATGGACTGTAGGAATCGGCGACCGACTGGATGGTCGACGCGTGGGAAACAATAGGTGTACCAACTGCTGGGAGCGTCGACAAGGGCGAGTGATCAAATTCGGGGGATGCCTTGGGGTCATGGTCAATGTCCAAAGATAACGATCGGATAGTCGCGTTCCACAGATGGTGACCATTAGTAGGAGAATGTTGCTCGACGGATAGGGTGGAACTTCGCGAATGTGATCCCAACGAGCCACCGGAGTCAGCGACTACCCTTTGGGAGGCAGGACTGGAGCAACCGCTCAGGCTGGGAGGTAGAGGGATGAATGACGCATACGGGAGACTAGCACTTCCCTCGAATCCCCAAACTGGGTCGACGACTCGGGAACACGGTAACGGACTGCAAAGTTCGTCATGGAGGGTCTTGTCCTTACGGTTGGGCTCAACATCCGCAAGACCCTGATCGTCAAAACGTGGACGGTGAACGTTAAAAAGATGCTGCGAAGTGGAGGTGAGTTTATCATTGAGTTTCTTATTCTTCTAGACCTCACGTGTTGGTACGCTTCCGCGCCACTAAACCTGATATTACAATCTTCACATTTGGGGTGGTTGAAAAAATGCGTGATATGATTGTGCAAGATATCTGGTGTGTCAAAGTGCCACTGGCATAGATAACAATGACACTCGGGATGTGCAGAAGCGCCATGCTGCACGAACCGAGGTCAAGCTTGTCAAGGGTAAAACAGTAGTGGAGCTTATCACTTACGTCAGTGTAGTCGTGCTGGACTCTGAACCCAATGCCGCATTTCTCGCACGTGGGATGTTTCCGTGACCTCAAGTAGTGACAAGGAAGTTCTTCTGAATCAAAAAGTTCACTCTCGCATACGTCACAAACGATACGCGGGTGCGTTTCATTGACGTGCTGCAAAACCCAATGGGTAATAGCACGGCAATCGCATGCGAGTACAGCACTTGCAGTCGTGTATATGCCGTCATCCTCAAATCCAAGGTGGCATTTCTCGCAGTAAGGGTGAACGTCGTCTGGGGAGTCCCTGTAATGTTCGAGGAGCTGGTCTTCCTCAGCATAAGCCAAGTCACATAAGTGGCACACATAAGGGGTCCGATGCTGTTCTAGGTGCTCCTCCAACGCTCTCATATCCGTATAAATGCCATCGTGCCAGTGACAAATGGGACATGAATGAGCTGTAACTATATGGACGTCGAGTTCTGTCTGTAACGAACAAGCCTCATGGCAAACGTCGCACTGGAAGACGTGCAGGTGTGTTGAGGCTGCGTGGGCCTCTACGGCAGGCCCCGTGGAAAATTCGTCGGCGGTGGACTCTAGCCTTGGTTCCGAGGAAGCGGGATGAACTAGATTCACATACTGATATTGAGGTAAGCATCGGGAGCCCACTTAACACCAAATCGAGAGACTTACCGCGTGTAATGCATTATCATCCTCGAAGCCGAGGCGACAAGCGACGCAAACTGGGTGATAATTATCTGCGGCAGCGAAATGAAGGTTGAGCTCCTCTTCCGTCTGGTACCGCGTCCCGCACTGCCTGCATGTAACAGGATGAGAGTGCCCGATCATGTGATCGGACAGAGTCTAGGCGTCTCTTAGAATGCCGTCCTGGCACACGGTACACGAGTGGATAGCGTCCACATGTCGTTCGAGCGCAGCTGTAGAAGGACAGATGATATGGCAAATGACGCACTCCGCTCCAGCAGAATATCTCGCAACTGTATGGGCCTGCAAGCCAGCCTGACTTTTGAATTCCTTGTTGCAAAGGTTACAGACGAGGTCTTTGTTACGTGCATTGGAAGTGATGCCCTTGTTGCTTATGGACTGAGGGCAAGGATGGCTCTCGAAGCTACATCCTCCTGGCCAGTGCTGAATTGAGCGTTCTGGTGCGCCTGCTTGAAGTGGTCGTTCCACTCCAAAAGAGAAGAGAATAGGTGACTGCACTTGGAGCACGAGACTTTACCGTGGGAGGGCCGATGCGTCTCCAGCTCAGCAAGAGAATCGAAGGTTGTATGGCACTGGCTGCAGCAATGTGCAACACGCTGCTTAGGCACGTCCAACTTGCTGACTACCGCATCTCCGTCAGGCATGGGAGATTGAGAGCCCCTGCGAGTCTCCAATTGGTGGGCGAACTCTTCTGAGCTTGTATATCTGGGGGACACTGAACGGCCGGATGGTGTCGCTTAGCCTTCTGGTGACTGGATAACGCAAACGGAGAATTGGGTTTCTTGTTGCAAACGCAACACTGGGTGGCGGGGGGAGGTCGAAGAGTGGGTACATGCCCTGCAGCGTTAGGAGGTACTTTCGAGTGTATCTCGGAAACATGCTAGATAGCGGACATATGGTCAGACTGGGATGGTCGCCTGAGAAACTATTAACCAGCTAACGTTCGTCAGTTCGCTGATTTCGAAGAATGAAGGCTGGTTGCCAACCGGGCAAAGTAGGCAGAGGGGGATAATGGGTAAGATCGTAGTATCTGCGAAGACACGCTCTCCCGGGACCAGTCTTAAAAGAGACCATGGCCCCAATACACGACTTCGCCGCGTGTTCTGGAGGGAGTGTCCACCTCACCTCGTCGATTGACCCGGATGCGGATTTGTGTGTCCAGAAGCCATCATACATTACACCAAGCATGGTTTTCCAATGCGCACTGCAAATATTGGTTCCCAAAAACCCGATGAAACGGCAGGACGAGATCTTGATGAGTCCACCATTGATCCCTTGCGTCCGACGCCAGGTGGGAATCCCCTGATCCTTAACGGT